>JABBWB010000272.1:0-57889 GCA_016628085.1 Suillus occidentalis
ATGGATGATATAGTCCGTCTTTGTCAGGACGTTTCAAAGGAAGAGGTGATTTTCTCGTTATTTTGGAAGAAACAGAATCTAATACAAGGCATAGTTGGAAGTTTCTAAGTACTACATAGATGGTCGCCCTCTGAGTCACACCCTGCAAGCACGACTGCCCACTCAGCAACTTTTCGAGCCTCCCCCTTGTGTTGAAACCATTCAGATTGGAGATTCCATAGATGTCCTTGTTGGGGAACACATGGGGAAATCTGGCATCAGTGCGCTGGCTGTCTAAGGGAGGGAATTATCTATGGTTCCAGCACGAATCGTCGAATATCCCTGTTCCTATCCAAACTGTTCAGCGGATCCCTAACCTCCAGACATTGCAATTTACGCAAGACAGGGGTTACGACGTTAAGGCTGGAGATGTTGTGAAGGTTGCCCGTGGGCCAGAGTATCCCACGAAAGGAGTCGTGCGAAATGTTGACTTTCCAAACGCTCGCTTGACCCTACTCACTGAGACTGACCACTCACTAGTCAGTACTGGTCCTTCGCAGACTTGCACATATCTGACTTTCGACAGGTTAACGTTCCCATCGGATTCATTATCAAAGTACGCAATGCCAGCCTGGATTCTTTCAAGAAGGACATAGGGCAAGAAGTTTATATTATTGGAGGTGACCGTAAGGGTTACCGAGCCACGCTGTACAGCTTAAGCTCTACGGATTGTACTGTTGCCCTGCACGGGCAGCAGCGCACCAAGATACAACTCAAGGACGTTGCTACCAGGTAAGTGATGCGAACACGTATGCGTGAATTGATCTAATGGGTATTTAGGCACGGAATGAGGTTGAACAGTGCTATACTCGAAGGACCCGACATGTTATCGTTCTGCGAGATGCGGAGAAGATCGTACTTAGCCCCGCAACCTCGAAGCATTACCCCCCCTCCTGAAAAGGTTGCCTCAAGTTTATCAGCTTCCATCGCAAATCCGACAGTTTCATCACCTACATTCACATGGACTACTTGGAACGCTAGCTCTGAGGATCTTGACACGACCGGTAACCCTGCGTCTACTCTCAATACCGCTCAACTCGACCCTTGGACTGTCGATATTCATGACATGCCTGAGGATGAAATGGAAAACCCCAGAGAAAGTGAGTCCTTCAATAGAACCCTCATAGCATTTCCACTTATTTGGTTCTAGGCCCGCTAGCATGGTTGATGAACAAGGAATTTTGTTCTCAGTTCACTACTCATCACGCAATGTTGAAAGTCTCGCCCTCCTTCATGGGAGGCAGGCTGCACAATCGATTTGTGTCAACGGCTTGTCCCGATCCCTTCCTTGGTCTGAACGGACCCGCCCCCGAGGGTTGTGTTGCGGTATTCTGCTCATCGAATACTGCGGGCACTGCGATTCAACACTATCATATACCTGCTATGGATCTTAGCCCAGCCCCCCCGCGCAAAAAAAATCAACAATGTATTGTTCTAGACTGGAAGTCATCGCGGTTCTATATTCAATGTAGCTAAGTGTTCCCTCAAGAAGAACACGGTGGATATCGCCATTACTCCTGTCGGCGTTTATGAATTTGCGCTTTGATCAGATTTGTCTTGTAGAACAGTCACGCATGACTGTGTAATAATACCATACCCTCACGCATGCCTCTTGAATTACATAGATTTCGATATCCTAATTGTAGACTACTTTTTGGCTCAGTGAGCGCCCAATGAATGCCCATTAAATTTTCCAATAAGATTTACTTTGCATTTTCCCAGCGCATTTAAATGTCAGGGCAAATTCCAAATTTCCTGGGGTGGCAAAACACCAGCTATTATGTAATATTTTGGGGAACATTTGCTGCGCATCAAATTTTTGGATTTATCTGTGGATAAATGTAGATAAACTAGTTCATATTTCGACCAATATCTTTCGAAAAGGAAAAAAATCGAGTATTCTATACACTTAAATTAGTGTTGAAATGGGTTGTATTGCATTCGCATTTTGCCCTCAGTCGCAATTTGTCGTTGTCCCAGTAGTGAAATTCAAAGTGTGAATGGCTAATTATTTATTCTCATTTCGATTTAAATATTGCCCAAGGCGAAATCCTCAAACCGCCGGTGTGTTACGATTAATAATTGCGTCCAAACCAGACTGAAAAACGCTGGCTTAGTAAGCAAGTTGAATCGAGCTTCCAAAGTCATCACACACAGCCTGAGCTTGGCAAGTGCATCGTCTTCAGAAATGCTTTGGTCGAAGGCCTGAAGGCCTGACCAACAATCGTTTATTCGATTAGCGAGACGCAGACTTTGCGCGTCGCGTGTGCAATCGATCGATCTGGTCGGACGTCAGACTGATAAGTTTGGTGAGTGTATTCACTAAATGACCGGTAAAATTCTACACCTTACCCATTTGATATATTGAACGTAGGTGGCTCTACGGTGCTCAACTGAGTGAGTAGTTTATCGTGTCCGTTTCTGAATCGAGAACCATCTACACGAATTCTGGGTCGCTTAAATGCCTCAAGGTTGGTCAATTTCAGCTCTCTCAAATCTATCCTTCTATTATTAACTTTCTGTTCAGTCCAAGCGAACCTATCTCCTTCGAAGACCCATGTCATGGCGACATTCATTCATTCCTCAACCTATCCTTTGCCGACTTTTCCCGTTGCTTTCTCCTTCACTCAGCGACACACCGTCCACATCTTCCAATCACCTTTATCAATTTTTGTCATAGACCTGACGGGTTAGTTCCTCAATGAGCTCGTATACTTCTGAACGCGATCTGAGCCTGCGTGGACGCTTTCAGCCATCCCTGACCCAAACCCCAATAATAAACTCAAGGCAGGCTCCGCTACCGACAAAAAGGAGGCACTTCAATACGCTATCGTGGACTATGTTACGTCATGGAGAAAGCATACAGCCGCCTCATTACGAGAGGACTGCCCTGCAATGCGCCGCCTGTCGTGGTCGACTTCGAGGAGCTCTAGGCACGCCCGAAACACCCCGAGAGTGTCTCAGCATGGGCAGAAGCGGTCATTCCGCTTGGTGAGGTGACGGATGTCTCCGACTCACAGGGGAACATGCCTACGGATGGAAATGCTGGTGAAGATTTCCTGCCCTTTGGAGTCCAGGCTGCGATGCCTTTTTTCATTTTTGGTGATCACTATTTTGGAGGGGTACGTTTGCATCCTTCTTGTCATTTTCTGATGTCTAGGTCGGATTCGTGACTGCGCGATTCCTTCGAGCACGATCTCAGTCACACCCATTGCCCTCGTCAATTCATAGAATTTTGTTTAGTCAAGCATTTCACCTCTAACTTCCCCCAAACTCGTTGCTAAACGGATTCACCCCTCCATATACCCTCCACACAAATATTCAATCACTTGTAACCCATGCGTCAGTGCCATCAATACCGATGTAATAGCAGAAATACAACTCACTGCGCATAGAAAAAAGTACTGCAGCGTCGGTGAGTCATGTAGTAGTTAAATCTAGGACACAAACCACTGGAACTCACGCAGAATCCCCCATCGCAGCCGGTGCATTGGCTATCATTTTTGCAAAAGTAATGACATTTTTCGGCGGCATCATCAACCTCCGTTGATGATGCCGTGACAGCAGCAACGATGGCAAGGACAATTGCAAAGGAGAAACGCATTGTGTAAGGGTGCGATTCGATACGATAAATATGAAGGGTCAGTAGTAAATGCTCTTGCTTTTATACGCTGAGTGATGTTCTGTGTGATATATGCGATGCCAGCAGATTGCCACGCAACGTCGTCAAGTTCATATCCCCAACCAGACTCAGCGAGGCAGCAGTGCGGCACGACGCACTTTCTAGCTTATCACCCAGTAGCCGAAGCAAGAGGAAGGAAGAACGACGGTAAGTTACTTGATCTACATCGTATCATGATGTCTTCCAAGCTGTGAAACGTTGGCCGTGTTTTGTGTGCATCCATGCACATGTTATGACATCACAATTTCATCCGAATCACATTCAAAACTGATATATTGAGCAAGAGAGCGAGTGTGTGTGCTACTGAGTAATTACAGCGCGATAACAAAAAATTCAATGAGTGGAGGTTGTTTACTATGCATATACATAGTCAACGAAAGCAATGTAAAAGTAAGTGAATGTGTGAGGACTGATCATTAAGTCAGTCCATAAAAAATTGGAACGAAAGCAACCTAAAGTAAATGAATGTGTGGGACTGAATCAAAGCCAGTCAATAATATGCTGGAACGAAAGCAACAAAGCATCAACAAGGAAATGTACATGGTGACCTGGATCATAAGCCAACAAAAATTTGAGACGAAAATTGGGCAATGGCAAAGCATCGAAAAGAAAGACGAATATTGTTGTCACTGAACATAGAAACTGCATTTCCGGTTGATCTTCTTTCCTAGGTGCCGACTTTAACATAGAAACTGCATTTTCGGTTCATCTTCTTTCCTAGACGCCGACTTGGGGGGGTGGGGTTGTGAGTTCATGAACGTCTAGGGCAGAACACATAATCATACCTCTTTTCATAAAGGATGTCATCCCACTCGGCTTCTGGGCGGTTGAGGTAAGAGCAAATGACCTCCTCCATCCACTGGCAAACGTAATCCACACGTTGAATGTGATAGGGGGCATGACATCTTTCCATGTCTGTCACAATATTAGCACTGCGTAAGACGCACCAGATAAATGAACATACCTCTTATAGCTCGAGTGAGAGGGCGGTAACGCCTAAGATTGATGAGCTTATGTCCCGGCGCGTTTGGGTGGTCTACACATTCTTCGTTACCGCACTGGCGCTTTACGTCGCCCACGAAAAGAACTGCAAGAAGGCATCGTTAGAGGCAGGGGGTCAAGTCATAAGTGTCTTTGAACGTGCCGAGGGTGGGAAGAGTGGGTCCTTGACCACTTTGAATCGCATCCTTGTAGGCCTTCATACGGTTTGTGTGGTTGAAAAATAAACGTAGAGCGACCAAAATCTCTTCGTGCCTAGCATCGATATTCTGCGGGGTAACGTGAGTGAGAAGATAACATCATGATCTTGAGTACATACCAATAAAGAGCCAACCAAACTCTGTCTGTCGCACGCGGAAAATAATGCCCATGAACCAGCGTAGTTTCTGATGCTTTGACATTGCTGTAAATAAAAAGATGTGTCAGCTGAAGCCATGGTGATATAATAAACAACTGACTTGTGCCCACTCCAAGAAGAACTGAACCATCTCCATACGATCCTCTATCGACTGCGCAGACAGGATGACGTCCAATGCCCAAAGGTGAAGGGCCTTCTCAAAGGAAGCGTAAGTGGTCACCTTCGTGCCAACGTCTGTGGAATCGCCACAGGTCGACATTCCAGTGGCCTCCACCACCCAAAAGCGCGCAGCATCCTCAGGCTGGAACTCCTGGTACTTCTCCCACAAGAGGGCGGTGAGTTGATGGGTCAGGAGCTCTATCCCTCGAGGAGAAGCGAAGTTGGACAAGTTGATGTTCGCAAATTCCCCCTTAACCATCGCCTTCTTGACGCGAGGCTCCCATGAGCTAAAGAACTCTTCAACTGGCGAAGAGTCTTGGATGAGTTGAACTGTCTTCTCGATGCGGCGTCCTTTGTGTTCTTTAGAACGCGCAGCAGTGTGCAAGGTTTCGATGAGTCTCGAGGACATCTTGCGGGGAATATCGAGAGAGAGATAAGAGAATACAAATTGCAGGAGAGGCGTGAAGACTTCTTGATCTTCCGAATGGCGCCAATGAAGATCAACCCACTGATTGAGAAGGCGAGCTACGCGCGACTTGACGTGCATGGCCTGAAGGGAAGCTTGCTCGGGAGATAGGGAATCGGGCACATCCTCCCTGTATCGCTCTATGAAAGCCTCGAGAACGAGTGATGGGGTCGAAAAGTAGCGAAAGCAGAGGAAGAAGACATCTGGGAGCTCCAGGTCATCATCAGATGCTGTCGATGTCAAATATCTGACAAGGCCCTTCAACGAGGCAAGCTGAAGAACTCCATTCCTGTCGAAGAAGAGCTCCGTACTGTCATCTGGATGAGGGAGGGAGTTCTCCAGCATGCCATCAAAGATTTCTGAAAAGAGAGCGATTGAATTCCGGATATTCTCAGTCGCGCGAGCATGCCCTGTACGAGTCGTGAGTTTCTCGACGGGTGCCGCATTATCAACCTTTGAAAATGGCTGTGAGATCTTGCGGCGCAAGCTGACTGAAAGTGGCTTGAGAATGGCGGTCAGTCCCCGTTTCGAGCGTCTGATCGCCTGGGGCTCGACAAGAGCACCTAATTCGTCTGAAGCCTCTCCGACGCATGTCCTTTCCGTCGACGATTCTTCATTAGACTGGCAAGTGTCCCCCGACAGTAAAGAAGTTCGGCTGGCTTCATGGGGCTGGTCGGTATTGTCTTCCACTGTTTCCGGTTCTGCATCTTCTTCGCATTCTTCGGGGAGGTCAGGAAGGGGCTTCAGTTGACGCATCTCGCGCTCGGCAACTTGCATGAGCCCTTTCAGGCTAGACATGAAGGCGTCCAAACTTTGAAGAGTCTGCTGGATATATTGCCGCCTGCAATCCGGTTCGAACTCCTTGTCGTCAAGGAGCTCGACATGGCTCATGAAGAGTAGCCTGTAGACCCAGACTCCGTGTTCAGCGCTCTTGTAGCTTGAGGCATTCCGAACGTCATTGGGGAGCCGTGACATGGAGCGTATAACCGTAGTCAAATTGTTCACAACGTCCCGGTACAAAGAACGCATTGATGAGAAGTCCTGGGCGTCCGCAGCTTCACGGAAAAGCTTAATGGGATCGAGGATCGCTGGGAACGTTCTTTCGATGTCGAACTGTGGGGTATTGAGGGACAGCATGCTGGTCGGCGAAATAGCGGGGTTGTCGCTGCCAGTACTATTGTCCTCGGTGACTTCTGGTTCTGGTACGAGCCGAGGAACTGCTTTCTTCCTGATAGCGAGAGGCTTAGTGGGACTGAGAGTTAGTGTGTTGGTCATTGAGATGATCGAGATATCAATGTGAATGATATGAGAGAGAAGATGAGTGCAGATAGCATCAGTCTTTATATCGAGTTTTTGGATTACTTATCATTGTTTAGTTGTGGAAGTGGAAGCTGTGGACTTTGGCTGCGATCCACAATTGTAGTAGCTTTGGCACGAGAAAGTGTGTCCACATGTGAGGATAGATTGTATCCACAGTCAAAGACATGAAACGTCTTTCATAAGCATAGGCCTTGAGTTTGGGCCTTTGAGCGGGGGCCTTTCGAATAGTGATATTAGACGTCGCAAAATCATTTCCATTGACAGCGTACCAATAACAACTTCACTGGAGCGTCCCAGCTACTCGCATAAGCAAGATCTGCCAGTGAGGCCATCATTTCAGGTGCATTACCCACAAAGTCCTAGTATGCATTTTGAAATCAATCTCCCATTGCATAGACCCACCAGTGCACACTCTACTGTAGATGATGAGGGATTGAATGCAGTTTTCAAGAATGTGAAAGCTTGCTAATATTTGCCTGGATCGTTTTATCCCGAACCTTACTGTCGTTCATGTCCACCCAGTAATTGACTGGGAGGGCGTTTATTTTAACCCTGGCTTCACCCGTCGCATACTCGGTGTCCTGAAGCCGATATCTTTCTTAATTTCTTGGTCCATCAGGTCGCCGAGAATGTCGAGTTCCAAGTGCGCTTCCCACTGGAAGCCGAACTCAATTGCGTTCTGAGATATACTATGGGTCAGTACTGCTTCTACTCAATGAAGAGCATAGAGTTTGACCATACTAGCTTGTCACTCACTGCGGTTTTCGATTCTGGCCGCAAACTCACTATGCACTCAAAGCTACGCCTCATGGCGAGACTTGGACACAAATCTTGGGTTTTCGATTGGGTAATCTCGCCAGCTGATCATTCGAGTCATGGATTGCATTGAATTGCATGATGCATGAATGCATGACGGACGACGACACGTAGGCCAGACATCAATTACACTCCGAGTCGGAAATTGCCGGTCCTGGACTACTGCACGGACCCGTTAGCACTTTCCTCGAGCAACGCCCAACTTTAACATATGTTTTCCCGCATAGTTCCAATCTGCTGATTCAGCCCCAAAAGTAACAGATGCTCGTCGAATACCTCCGGGGTTCTTTGACGATGCACTGCGAGAGGCTAATGTATTTCATCTACATCTATTATTCAAAGCTCTGACAAACATGTTGTCAATATTTTGCGCGTTTGTGCATCGTATGACCTTCCCACCCTAACACCGGTACCACGTCAACGCATCCTCAGCCCAGTTACACGTTACGCGAGCAAATACTCACTGTTATCAGTGCCGCTGGTGTCATTTCTCGGTAAGTGTAAGTATGATTCCATTTCCAGCGAGTCTCATAGCTGGTATATCTGCGTTCACTATCTCAGCACGAACTTGTCTGGGGCACAATACGACATTCTACTTACATCTCAAAGTTCACTTTACCCGCGTCTCTCATGCCGGATAAATGCTTCATTCGCCAGCGCGTATCACAGCGCCGCTCAATTTCAATGCAGAAAGCGTTCTTCTCCCACCCATCCCACTCGCTCCCCCACTCCGGAGCAAATTCAGGATCCTGCAAGTTTGGAATCCTACTGGGGCGCCGGGCCTCCTCAAGATCCCTCGGCATGAGACGTCAATCCTCCTTACTCCCCCGCCTCAGAGGAAGGTTCCAAGCCTTGGGGATACTCCCCGTGGGCTGAGACCGATGCTTCCAAATTCGAATGGACGGAGGACTTCTTGTGGGGCACCGATGCCACCAAGGATGAACCAACGGAGGACTCCTCCTTGTGGGGCGCCAATGCCACACAGGATGAACCAACGGAGGGCTCCTCACGAGGCACCAAGCCTCCTCGCACCTCCACCCCTGTGCCACTTCAGGATGCATGGGAGTCCTTTTCATGGTGATTACCTTCGCTTCCGTTCACGACTTGGTTAGTATTGTACCTTTTGCAACGTTTCAGTGAGCTGACGACATCTCTTAGATATGTTTGCTTTTTACGATTGGTGATTGATGAGAGGGTATCGAAAGGAAGGTCTTAAGGAAGAACTGTTAAATGGTAAGCACATTGTACCTTGTGCGACAGTTTTGGGAGCTGACGACAAGTCATAGATATGTTTATTTTTTATGATTGATTGAGATTCGAGAAAGCGTAGGAAGGGAAGTCTCAAGGACGCGAAATGTTGGACTGTAGGCGTTACAATCACAAGGCTTAGCACAGCTGCTGCCAGGAAATGTAGTGAATACACGACACACGACAATAGCGCTAGCTCACATTTGTTCGCGCTTGTCCCTCTCATGTTGCACTGTCTGAGACATAGCTTTGTTAGGTTTATATTTGGAGACATTTTATGCTGCCATGCGAACGCTAATGGGCAGGCGGAGTGCTTAACTGCAGGCGAGTACTCGTGTATCATCGATTACTACTTGCTTCCCATATGTTTCTAGCTTCCATTTCTCCATACCAGACACATCACCGAACAAATTGAGCATGCTGCCTACTCGGACCCGAGTTGTCAGCGAGCTCGCACTTTAGGGAACGGGCTCATCCTATACCGAGCCCAGAATCTATCCATATGCTGTTAGCCTCCATTTCTCCTGCTAGGCTCAGAGTCGCCCAACAAGTACTGTTACGCCATCCATTTGAATCCCTATAATGGTTAGAGAGGTTTTCAGGACATAAAAGCAGACCGTCTTCCCTAGCTTACCACACCCAAATAGTAATGCGGTCTTTCTTCCTTGCCATCGTGGCTGTTTTGACAGCATCTCTTTCTGTCAGCGCGACCCCAGCTGTTTTCGGCAGAGACTCGCAATGCGTCAAGGATGGCGGTTATTGTAACGTCGCCAGTGACTGCTGCTCTAAAAATTGTTATGTGAGTGTCGTAGTTTGCGTTGGATCAAACCCTTGACTGACCATTTGCTCCTTGTGATAGAACGATGTTACTGAGACACCATATTGCAAATCTTCTTGAAGAAGAGATTCTCAGGATACCGAACAGCTCGCATGTCGCGTGAGTCGTGTTTCTGCTTCCGTGTTTGTGCTGTCATTTACGATACATTTATTGAGTAGTGATCGCTGAGTTAGTAGGTATCCAAGGGTAGATTTCATTGTCGCTCGAGGAATAGGGACCCTTGAATATGACTGTATGTGTTATGGACACAATATGATGACATATGGGTATATTGCTGCCAGCCTCTGTAGTCGTAAGCTTAAGTTAGCCGGCACCATCAGAACTCAGCTGAAAATACTATGCGTTAATGATACGGGTATGGCAGCAGGATAACTCACTGCCCAACACGACGGCTACGACCACATTTGTCCCACCCATTGCGCAAGTGCATGATATTACCTGAACACCTTATTAGCGATCGCCCTCGTAGAATATGATGCTTGGACTGACTCCTATTGTAGTCGGTATGTCGAGTTCAATGTGCAAAATCTTACAGAATACTCACCACATCTGTGAGCCGCCAGTCAGGACAATCAAACGCACTAGTGCATAAGACATACATACAGAAAGCCGTGACGCTGGTCATGAGATCAGCACAGCCGCCTCATCAGCCTCGCGGACGTACACAACATATGGTATCAATAAGCTTATTTAGCACATCTGGAGTCAGTATGACTCGCGGCTTCATTGTAGGCTTCCGTATGGAACGCTGTCGCTCACCCAGATCAGTTCGATCTAAACACTGTTCTTAACAGGTAGGCTGCTCCTAAATGCTGGTACCAGCATAACTTTGGTTTGAGGGTTAGCACTGGATATATTAAGACAAGAATGTGAGAGGTTTCGAACACTATTCTCACCCAAAACGTGTACCACCACGACACCGGCGGCAACACTATTAGATCAAGACGGCACCAATCGGTACGACCAATCCACCCGAGAGCTATAAAAAAGAGACGTGCTGATGAACGGCCACCAGCTGGGAATCGGGATTATCTGAGACTAGGGCTATATTCGAGCGAGAAGCGGGTCGTTAAACGATAGCGCCCGTGCTAGCCTGAGATATACAGAGCTCGGATCGTCAAACCCGGCATGACCACAATGGAGGCGAATGAATCTCGCTCCTGGCTCAACGCCCATGATGACGAAGCGCAAGTCCTCGATTAAAATCAAAGTAGATTTTAATCTGCAAACGAGAATCGTGCAGAATGCATGGACATCCAGAAGGTTCGGACAGTATTTCGTGACGCCGGCGACCAATACTTTCGTGACTCCGATGACTCCTCTGCGGCCTTTCGGGGTGCTCTTGCCGCACTTGAGATCTTGCGTCCATCGAAGGAGTTCCGAATCATGCAGTCATCGATGCATTCCTCGATCATGTCAAAATGACAAACAGGGTCAATCCATCAAGATGCGTTACATTGCAAGATTGATTGATCTCACGAAGGTTGAATATTGAATGAGAACTCACACTTGTGAGAAAAGAAGCTGGTGCGATCGCATCACATCGATGACCCGACGGAGTTCTGGTCGATGGCCGCGATGTTTCAGTGATAGTTTCAGTCCCCGCTTGAGCTGTGAGTTAAAAAGTCAGATCCGTCAGAAATGATGGCATGAGCAAAGAGCCTATAAGGCTTTCACCCGAGCAGATCGGATAAACCACTGAGCGTGAGGCAAGGAAAAGTCAGCGCAATGAATAAAAGGGATATGTATTGAAAGGGTAGTAGCTCGGACGGTTTCCGAAATGAATTAGAAACGGGAAATGTAATGGCAGTCGATGGCATACGTGAGCCTTCCAGTATGAGGCTGGAGGTGATTACAAACGCAATTTGCATCAGTGTAAAGTAAGAAACAAACACAAAACATGATATGCATGAAATACGAGTACGTGCTGGTAAGTATCCCGAGAAACTAGACACAGTCAGCTCTGCATGACTAACGTCGAAAATAAACAAAGAAACAGGGGTGGTGTACAATCATGACGACGACACACTTTACATACGTATCAACGTCCGAAAGTGGTGTCAATCGAAACGTGGGTAGCATGACAGATTCAACGTCAACCTCAGCTTCAAATTCAGATATCGCCTTTTGATTCCCTGCTGGAGTCTACTGCCTTATAGACTCATATGCAGGGGGAACATCTCTCGGTTCTCCGCCTTCTTCGCTATGCGCCTGTCCTCCATCTTCGTGTTGGACAACGCCGGACCCTTCGCCGTCGACTTCTTGCTGGGTAGCGAGGCCAAGACCTTGACGGCCAGCAGCTGCTTCTCTTTCTTTCATTGCGCGGCTGCTGGAGGAGGTGTTGCTGACGCTTGGGGCGGGGGATGTAAGGGGGCGTGGGTTGTGCCAGTCTGCTTGCTGCATTACGTACATGTTCTGTGCGGGTTGTTGGAACTGGGCCGGACCGGGGCGTACGAAGCCCTGAGATGGGTATCCCTCGCCGGGTGATGTGGCGGTGTCGCTGTATTGCGAGGGAGAGCTGAGCGGGGAGGTTGTGCGGTGGATCCCTCCAGCTGCGGCGGCGCCCGCACCCGCAGCTAGGAAGGGGCTTTCTCCGTATTGGCGCATGCTGCTGGCGCGGTCAGGGTAGGGGGTGATCTCACTTTCATCGCCGAGATCGACTCGGGGGAGTGTTCCGCCTCCTGAAGGGTGGGAGACAACGTGATCGGGGTCAAAATTACCGTCGAACTCGTCTCGCCTTCTACGACGGCGTAGGCAGATGAGGAGGAGGGCGATGAGGGCGAGTGCAGCGATTCCACCGACTACGCCACCTACGATTGCGCCGGTGTTTGAGTTGTTCGAGGGAGATGGAGTGACAGATGCGACTGGGATGGAGGTTGTGGTGGATACCTCTGTGGTGACGATGGTTGTTGATCCGTAAGAATTTGTCGAGCTAGTAGTTCGGGTAAATAACTGTGAAGGAAATTAGATGAGAGGGGACAAACGTGATGGTGATGGGTACTGTAGTAGCGACGGATGTCATGGAGGTCGTTGTTGGAGTCGTACTTGTCGTAGCTGGAGTAGTTGAAGTTTGTGCATTGGTGGTGGTCTGAGAAGGCGCCGATGAAATGGGAGTTGTAGTTGGTGTTGTTGGCGCAGCGGTTGATGGGGGTGTGGATGTGGGTGTTGCTGAAGATGGTGGAGTAGTAGCTAGTGATCAATCAGTATACTAGGAGAGGAATTGGGAGAATAAATACTTGGTGCAACTGTAGTAGGAGGAGTAGATGAAGTAGGAGGTGTTGTTACAGCAGTTGTAGGCGCTACTGTTGTTGGGGCAGCTGATGTCGCCGCTGGAGGGGACGACGACATGATGGCAAGAAGAAGGAACAAATCGGATTGGAAATAAGAGATGGAGCCAGTTAGGAGAATCCAACTAAAAAAGTACTAAACGGAAAAACGTTTGCTACAAAACTGCGCAACTAACCGTCGGAACGAACAATTGTTTTTGACAGATTCTAGGTACTATCATTAAATCTCCGACTGGAACACGGCCAGCATGCCCGCGTCTTCCATGTGGTACTTTAATATTAACTTTGACATTAATTATCGACACCCTCGTGCACGCTTGCACCCCCATAGGCCTCATCGATCATCGATGCCTCATCTTTCACGTCGCCTCTCTCGCCCAGTGTCAATTACCGACTTTTCTCCATTCCACCACCACGATTCCCGGGTCTAAACCTGTAGGCAACAGCCTCCAACATAGCATGGTTGGAAATACATTCATAACTCCACGCCACCACGTTCCATCCGCTTTTCACCAATTCTCCCCGGAATACCCGCTAAAGTTCACATACTATGCGCATCAGCTCTTCAACTTCATCAATATTGACACCGGTAACAAGAAATCTCACCATCCCGTCCAGCTGATGAGAACTTATTAGTTGGACATTCTGTTGATGCACCACAGCATGTCCTATTAATGGGTAGTGGCTCGAATCCTGGATCCGTTATCGGTCTATTTTACCTGTACATACAATCCCTTCTCTGGAATCATACTGCCCTGTCTTACAAGTTTTCCCTCCGGACCCCTAGATCGAGCAAAATATTTCATGGCTGATAGGTAACGCCGAGGCGCTCAGCATTCGCGGCCCTACCTCGCTGTTGACACACTGACTAACTCTCGCACATCATCTAAGTTCTTAGCGATATATCCCACGAAAGAGGACCTTCGTGATAACAACTTTTGACACGTAAGTAGACAGAGATAAAACCTTTCATCCTCTCAAACTCACGGCCACTTTGAACCCTAACTGTTAATGCAGCAGATGTCGCAGGTCTGGGCGCTGTCCCAGACGATGTCCCAGCCTTTACCGCAATCGTTTTCAGTCATGGGATCTACGCATTCAAAATCACATGTGCTCGTAGCATGGCCAACAACTGCCTTCACCCCAGCGAAGGCGACAAGGATGGTGAGGTACGTGAACTAGATCTTTATGGTGACTAGCCTGAGTGACCCATACGTATCAGTGATGGCCGTCGGTGCCAGTAAAAGCTGCGCAGTGTCAAAGTTTGGTGGTGTGGTGTATGCAAAGGTGTGGGACGTTCAGGAAGAGCTAAATATGAATTAAACAGATCAGATGTCCGAGTCTTCAAGTCTCATAGAGGATTACTCACTTTGCGACTCAGTGTCCAAGTTGAGAGTTCAATACAGGACTCGTCCAATTTATATCAACGCGGCAGACCCAGTTCCAGGCAAGCATAGGCTACGTCGCAGAACCGTGACCGTGTCAAGAACAACGAGCTTAGTCCTAGACGATACGTTCAGGCGGAATATTAAGTTAGCCCGTACAAGCGCGCAGATAACACCCATGAAGCCCAGCTACGTCGTATTCCCTTATGATTGCGGCTTATACTCCCCCTTGAGTCGGACAGATGGTGAGTAGCTACTTGAATGTCCATCACACTCACCCTAGTCGCATTTTATAACCCTGGCTGCTGGCACCGTCTACGGACTACCCCTAAACCGCGCTAGCAAGAGTCATCATGACTTCCCCTCATCCTGGACGATGCGTTTCAGAACGTTTGTCATCCTGCTTGTTGTACCGAGAATGTCCTTGATGGGTGGTTGGTTGTCCCAAACAATCCAATGATTGGCGAGTAACTTTGTTCAGACCTTACAAAGCCTCAGGTGGGCGACACCATTGGATTCCGCAAGAGGATACTACGCCAAGATGCTTCTCGACAGTCGAAATAAGTACCATGGTACCGAAGCCTATGTGATCGTAAAGCAGCGCCGCGGCACCATCTCGAAATTCGAATACATGGAAGTGGATGATATCGTCAGAATTTTCAGTTTCGTATCGAAGGTCTAGAAACGTCTGATCAGGGCTTCCTCGTACGAGAAACTCCAATTAAAGCATAGGGTGATTCAATGAAAGGTAAGGGGCGTAAAGTCAAAGACTGACTTGATGATCAACCTGATATACTGGTTTGAACCTGTTCTGAGTTTCTGGTACTCCTCGAACCACGGACTGGACCGGTTCTCCTCTATTCCTCGAACCTTGAATCCAACTTCGCCGTTCATACACTGGCTAATTCTCGCACATCTTCCAAGTGATTAGTGATGTATCCCACGAAAGAGTATCTGGGTGGTGATAGCTTTGACACGTAACTAGATAACGATAATACGTTTCATCCGCACAAACTCATGCCCACATCGAACCCTACCCGGTAGCGCAGCAGACGTCGCAATTCAGGCTGCTGCTCCAGACGAGTCCCCAGCCTGCCCCGCACGAAGCAGAAGCTTCGGGATCTTGGCACTCATCATCACATACATCGGTAACATGCTGCGTTCACAACAGCGAAGGCGGCAAGAATGGCGAGGTACGTAAACTGGATCTTCATGATGCCTAGTGACCCATACATGTTAGTTATGACCGTCAATGTCGGCAAAAGCCACGCACCGTCAGAATTTGGTTGTGCGGTGTATGCAAAGGTGTGGCGCGAACAGAAGAGCTACAATGGAATAAACAGATAAGATGTCCAAGATACTCGAGTCTTCAAGTTTCTTAGTGGAATACTCACTTTGACGGAGCGAGTCGGTGTCCAGGTTCAAAGTTCAAGTTCAAGTACATCACTTGCCACACCTAATTTATATCAACGAGTTCCAGGCTACGTGGCACAGCCGTGACCGCGTCAAGGTTAACGAACATATCCCCAGTCGAAACATTTATGCGGGGTATTTCAAGTTGGCCCGTTTAAGCAGCGCAGATAATACCAATGGAGCCCAGCTACGTCGCAGCTTATATGCCCTCTTGAGTCGGACAGATGGTGAGTAGCTACTTTGATTACTTTGATATCCGTCACACTTACCTTGGTCGAATTTTTGTAACCCTGGCCGCTGCCACGGTTTACGGACTCCCCCTGAGCCGTGCTAGCAAGAGTCATTGCGGCTGTCCTCTTTTGTCCTTGATGATGCGTTTCGAGATGTTGATGGCCATCCTGCTTTCGATATCGACAGCCTGAGGAAAGACCTTTATAAGTGGCTGGTCGTCCCGGAGAGTATCTTTGTTCAGACCTTACAAAGCCTCAGGTGGGCGACACCATTGGATTCCGCAATAGGAAACACAGTGCGCCAAGATGCTTCTCGACGGATCGAAATAAGTATCATGGTACCAAAGCCTGCGATCGTAAGGCAGCGCCGCGACACCATTTCGAAATTCGAATACATGGAAGTGGATGGTATCGTCAGAATTTTGAGGTTCGTGTCTGAATCATGGGAGGTCTAAAAACGTCTGATCAGGGTTTCCTTGCATGAGAAACTCCAACCAAAGCACGGCCAAAAGTCGACGACTGGGGCTCTTCGAACCACGGAATCGACCGGTGGTTCGGTTTCCCCCATTCCTCGACACTTGAACCGGACTTCGATCAAGTTCAGCTTCGAACTGCGGTTCAGGACCGGACATGGCCATGAGGGACTGTTGGTAGATGCTGGTTGCTTGGCGTCAGCTCCATCAGCGCGAGTCTAAAAGCGAGGTCTTCATTGCGAGAGATATGTCCCGACGGCATCGAAGACTGTCCTTCGCCAAAGAACCTATCATAAACCTTGTACATAACTTTTCCTGCACCACTGAGGTGTAGGACATGGGCAACAGCAGCATAAATGGCAATGAATTTGGGGTGTGGAAGCGGTATTCCATGTTCGGAGTGATCCTGAAAGCAGACTTGTTGGAAATTCTCAAACCCACGAGGGATGAGCCTGAACCAGTGCATGTCATGTCTCCGGGACATCCTTTCGATGGCATGAGTATCTGAACATCCATAACAAAAATCAAACATACCGTCGCATGTAGACACCATGCAAAATTGTCAAATAAGGTGTGTAGCGTGTATTACATTATAATTCCGTTCACAGGAGTATCGACACAATCAGCCACGGTTTTCACGGAATTCCAAGGGATGTTAGCGTAGCACTTAATGATGTCGAGTGTTGCTGGAAGGGTAAACTGGAGCATGATTGGCCGAATGGGCACAACAGCTGAGGGACATACCTCGTCTCTGTCGTACTAGTGAAAAATGGATCTTCGAAGGATATGTGCAGCCTGAAGGTCCTGGACAGGATCTGGGGAATCTATTGGCCCACGATTTAGTTAGAAGACTCTGCTCACGACACACCTCTGGCCATCTCGTTCGAGTGCCTAAACGGCCTTCAGGTGAGCGTCCTGCAACGTACAAAATGAGACACCGCAGCGCACCTTTTTCCGGAACGAGAGACTTTGAGTGGCAGACACAGTTTCTGTAACCACTTGACCCGTCTCGTATTTGGGCTGGTTACAGAAGAGTGTGGAGTCTTGGTGAATCTATAGGCCTTCTTGACTTCGCTGACATCAGTAACAACATTTCCAATAAAGCAGATGACATACGAGGCCACAACAAAAAGTAAAGCCAATTATGTGCCAACTTTGTAAACTCCGATGCAGATGCGGTATAACGCACACTGCAGTCACGAACTTCAAGCACCCCCTGTAACATTGCGTCGAGTATGTCATACACGCGATTGGCTCAGCCTGGGTAACTGATGTTTCCCCGCCTTCGATTTAGAACTCCCGAGTGACGGCCCGCACACTACGGACCAACTCTTTGGTCATCTGCTTCTCGTCGTCCATTATCTCATGAATATCGCTATTGCGCGCGGAGATGAAGACAGAAGTGTGAGCGTGCTAGGGCTGGGGGAGCGTGAGAGAGGCATATTAAGAAACTGAAAATTGTAGAGACACGAGACAAAAGGTGCATGTGGGTGGCCCACTTGTGCCAGTGGTGCTGGTGGCGGGCGCAAGAGGTCCCCTTCACTTTGAACAGTGTGCTTGCTGCTGACTAAGTTACTGGAGCCTGTTAAGCGCGCCATAATCATCATGTAATACCAGTATCATTTGACAAGCCCGTAATCATGAACAACGAGTCTCTCCACGCACGGCGAATTGATAACAGGACAAGACCAGCCAGTATAGGTGTCCTGCTCATCGAAACGGTTGAGAAGGGAGCTGGCACTGGTATATCGAGAACGTCTACGCCTGCGGGGTACAACTTGAATGGGCTAGGATTCCTGCTACCCAGTCTAGGTGGTGCGAACTCTCCATCACCATTGCTACATATGGCGCCTCATCCGAGTCTGCGCCCTTGCAACGAATGAAGAGTGGCGTCGACGTCCAACCAGTGGTCTCCAAATCGAGCGGGGCATCTCTCTAGCCGGAAGTTCTTGAGTATCCGCTTTACGGCGCCCTCAACCTTGCTAAGATTTTCGTGCGCATCTGCCCTCGAGCGAGGATCTTCCTTCTAACCTTGCCCAGGAGAAATGGCGGACACTCATAAGGATGGTATGAAGCATACATATTCATTGTCAGAGAGGACCGCCGTATCGACTGCGTCGAGTCACTATCAGCCCTTATGACTGCGCCGATGTTTTGTCCAGACTCGGATACCCTGAACCGCGCTAGCAGGAGTCATGACTCATCATGATTTTCCTCTCTTGTCCTGGATAACGCGCTTCAAAATGCTTGTTATCCTGCTTTCGATATCGATAGAAAGACCTTTATGGGTGACTGGTCATCCCAAAGAATTCAACGATTAGATTGGCAAGTATCTGTGGGCGCCACCGTTGGATTCCGCAATAGGAAACACACTGCGCCAAGATGCTTGTCGAGCATGTGCATGATGCTCAGGAAGCTGTGATTGTAAGGCAGCGTCGCGGCACCATTTCGAAATTAGAATACATGGAAGCGGATGATATCGTCAGAATTTTCGAGATTCGTGTCCGAGATCTGAATCATGGAAGGTCTAGAAATGTCTGATCAGGCTTTCTCAAGTTGGACGAGAAACGCAACCTCGTTTACTGACACTATGGTTCGTGTCAGTCACGTGACATGAAAGCTTCTGCGTTTTTCAAACGTTCTTTGAAGTTCTAACTTACATTATTCTAACGTTACAAGATACATGTCCGACACACCCGTACTTGATTATTGTATGGGCAACCATCGGCATTTTTATGACATCGTATCAAGGACGAGAACAAGAATCAATGATTTTTGCTGATGAACTCTGAGAAGCTATGGCAAGTGACTCGGAAACATCGACCCCGAGACCTGACGATCGATATAAACTCGGAGTCTCGGATGACGCACACTTCTTTGCCATTTGGTGCGATCGAGGACAAAGGCAGTATCTTGAAGGGTGTCGTGGAGTTGGAGCCATTCGCTCACCGTTGTCCGCTGCAGTCGCACGAGGCATAAGTGAGCCGCCCCAACTGATAAATCACAGTTCTCACCAGAGGTGAGGCTACTCCAAATGGCTTCCACTCACAACCCAAAAATATCTTACGCGAGGAGTTCAAGAACACTCTTCGGTTGGGAACCAGCGACCCCACCCCATCTTCAGCTCCTAAATCCGGAGAATATCGCGAATACAAGCTTTTTCAATGAAATACGGCGGTCGCTATGCTCAAGACAATCATCTGGCATGACTGCGCCACCATTAAAGGTGATTGCATGACCTTTCATTCACGCGTTTACTCATGATGGAAGGGGTGTGCACGACATAGCCCTTTCTTCTCACAACCGTATTACATTGCAATCAAAGCACGCAACGAACCTGGAGGCGGAGGTTCAGACTGTCGAGGCGATTATCCTTATCCCTTTCATGCATATCAAGGTATCATGATTCGACACTCTGGCATTCAATGTGGATCTGTAATATCGCCCCAAAGTTCAATTGTCCTGTATTCTGGTTGCTCATACTAGAGCGGACCTTGGCGAGCGCTGTCCTCACGGAGATAGGGATCGTCCAACGAATCACGGACTACATTTGGATATCTGGATATCAGTTCAACTGCGATCAATTCCGTCGAATCAGGCCTGTTCTGTACTATACGCTCGAGCTTGATGATTAGTGTGACAATGTCTTCAAGTGGGAGGGGCCGACATACTGTGTCTTGTTCCACAAAATCTCGCTCCATAACAAGGGCTATCCTCTCGCCAGGTTGAATTTCCCCACCAGGTCTCATTGGCCCTGCTGAGTTGATGACGCAGTGTGAGTATTGATATGGTCATGCATACTAGTATTATCCATCTGGGCGAGTTGTGCGGTCATTTTCACGGTAGCGACTTCGAGATGATCCGGGCTCAGAGTTAAATCAGACACGTGGTTCGTTACTAGCCCATTTGACATATCAAGATGGGAGACTCGATTCTATCAACGACATCGTATACCTGGGTTTTTATTCGAACAATAAAAGGAGCAAGACTTTGAAGACGCCGATGAGTCGGAAACAATTCATGCGGTAATTGTTAAGAAGTAAAAGATCAAAAGCGAAGTCTAAAAACAGGATAATGTGAAAGATGGCGTGCGAGGAAAACGTAGACTATACTACAGAGTCGAACAGCTGAGATATTCAAGGCAATTCCAGTCATAGCCAACACCAAGATGCTACAGTCTATCGTGTCCAATTGTGTTCAAACCTAATGTGACATCCGAGTCTTGTCGTCACAGTTGACTGCCTAGACAGAGAGACTGTTATCGATTAAACTCCGCATTGGCAGCTCTTCATCAGATGTAGTCCTCGCAAAACAAACGTCTATCATGCCTGCACGACGTAAGTCATCCTCTGTTGGATGTTCGACATCTTGCAAAGCTTCGTGGACAGATGGCGAATAACAACCCAACCACAAGAATTGCAGTGCGCCTGTGTTTGAGACGGGCGCTCGATTGCTGTGGGATGCATCAAACGCTCCTGTCGTGTATAGAGCCAATGCAAACATGATCACCGACGCAGAGGTCGCAAACAGCAACTAAAATCAAATTCGATCAACTATCGTTGCGTAGATAATGTCGCGAACTCACAGGAAGAAGGGTGATCTACAACATGATGTGGGCATCAGTCAAATGGAAAGAATTTCTGTGCTGTTGATACTGACATTCAGGCGCAGGGCAATCACCTCCTCAGTGACAAGGGCTAACCCCTCGCCAGGTTGGATTCCTCCATCAGATCCCATCCGGCCCGCTGAGTTGGTGATACAATGTAAGCAATAACATAGCCATGCATAATGATATGATCCCTTACCCATCCACATGAGTCGCGCAGCTGTTTTCGCAATAGTAACTTCGAGTTGATCCGGCCTCAGAGTGAAATTAGCAACGGGAGCTTGGTTGGCGCCCCATTGGAAATATTGAGGATGGGAGACTCAATCCTACCAATGACATTATATACCTAGAATCAAAGGCCATAGGTAAGCCCTTGTAGTAGCATGACAGTGAAAGCAAGGTCTGAACTCATCCATAATTGAGGGTTCACTGCTATAATCATATTGATCTGTGAATTGATAGCCTGCTACCGCCTGAAGTAGTCAAAACTTGACCAATCTGGTGTAGAAAAAAGATCGATGAACTTTAATAATCCCGATTTGAACAGGTGGTCTTTGACGCACATTACTGACCACGTCGGTAGATGTCCATTGATGCATTTCCTCCCACTGAGTCGATGGCTGCGGGACGGGCATGGGATTCTGTAGAGTGTCAGTTTGCATGTCAAACACCACTGTAGTAGTGCTGGTTGACAGTGAGCATTGCATAAAATAGACTTCGATGGATTGGATTCCCAGCTGCAGAAAGGTTTGCTATGGTGATCACATTACAAAAACCAAACGCACACAGAACTGCCCAAGTCATCGGTACCGCAACCTCCTTTTGTACTGAAGGCTCGATCTCCAACAAGGTGGAGACCATTAGCATAACAGAAGGCTGTGCGAAGCTCTCGGGCTAATGTGGGACAGTCAACAATTGGCTTCAGGGGCAAGCACTAAAAACTTTGGCACGAACATCGTTGGCTACGGCGTCAGTGCACCGAAGTACTTGTATCTGGTCTGTCCCTGTAGGTATTTTAAATATGATGAAATAACATTTCACATCATGTCGACGTACAGGGAAGAGATGCGGTCATGAAGAGAACATTTCCATTGCCCAACGGAGCACTTGCCGAATTATTATTCCGAGTATATGTGACATTTGGAAGTAATCCGCAATGGGAGGTTATCGTTGTCGCATTCACCGTCGCATGTCCGGCTACAGAACTCGTTTGCAGTGTGTCATAGACTGTATCATTGGATAACCCTGCATAGACAATTCCAGGAAATCGGCTGATAGCCGGTAAGGATGCAGCGATGGTACCCCAGTTCGCGAGCGTGCCCGATGTTATGTCTATCCAGCCTAGTGTTGTTGAAACAGTAGTCGTCATAGTAGAATTGAATGTTTGAAATTGTAAGAGAGTCGAGGAGGTGACATGCAGCACAGAAATGCATACAAGGTAGGCTGTCACGGAAGTGGTCGCCCACAACAATGCGGGGGTACCAGTTTGTTTCCAGACACTGCTAAGTGCGGAACCAATGCCTGCCCATGCGCCGGAGATGTCGTGTATGGAAGTTAATTTCAGACGGCTTACAAGTGCCCTTGACATTGCAAGCCGTTGGGTTAGGAAGACCAGGACAGCTGTGTAGAGCTAGACGAAGCTCGTTATTGGTGTATTGATAAGAAAACAGCACACGCACCGTGTAAAATGCTTGTAATGAAGCACTTAACACCACAGGCCAAAAAGCAGTGTTCCTGGTTAATGGGAGAGTCACATGGTGTTCCCAGTGATGTATATAAAACACGACGAGCATGCTATGTATCACAACCAACAAGCCATGCAACACGTAACATGTGCGTGCAGAGAATGACCCGCTTTCATTTTCTGAGGGATTTTTCAAGCGAGCCATCCAGGACGCTGGGGCAAGGAAGCGTAGGTATTAGCATACAGTAGCAATGGTCAACATACCGAACCAAGCCCCTGGCGACTGCATTATGAGATGCTCGCTGTTCAAGATTGAGGCCTGATGAAAATGACTGGTTTTCGAAGGGAAGTGGCACTGATAAAGGCTAGAACAATGAGCAAGTCTAGTCTATATCAGCAGCAGTCTAAGTACGAGTACAAGAATAACATACCTCAGTGGATGGGACAACAATCTGAGGGAAAACCTGCGAGGGCAAAAGCTGAAAAGTGGCAGTGGCTGAACATGAGGATCACGCGTGTAGAAGACTTGAACAAGAACCTCTCTCTTGACTTAAATCCACATCGAACGAAACACCACTCCGCCGCAGCTTTCGTTCCGTATTCGTCTTTTTGTGTACGAGTGGAGTAGCATCTG
Organism: Suillus occidentalis; assembly: GCA_016628085.1. Taxonomy (NCBI): domain Eukaryota; kingdom Fungi; phylum Basidiomycota; class Agaricomycetes; order Boletales; family Suillaceae; genus Suillus; species Suillus occidentalis. The sequence goes on from JABBWB010000272.1 coordinate 23,638, forward strand.
TGTTCTGAGTAAGTGATGGATTCGTGCGGCAATTGATGGTAAGAACTGAAATAATGACGCACCCATTAAGTGAATTCCGACACAAACATCATGGAAACCCCTACGAAGCACAACACGACCGTGACGATGCCTTACCGAGAGATCGGGGTGAGTGTCGAACATCCGCCGCGTCTTGTTAATACACCTGCTGGATGAAAGCGGATCATCATTTATTCACCGAATGGCTCATTCCGAGTCTGGGACTTGGAGACGGGCACGCAGGTTGGGGAGGAATGGGAGGACGAAGATCGAGAGGTGGAAACTATCGTATTATCGCCGGATGGCAAGGAAATAGCAAGCGCCGGGAAGTCAGGGATGGCGCAGTGAAATTGTGGAACGTCGACACGGGTAAGGCTATCAAAACATTGACGGGGCATACAGGGAGAGTGGAAAAACTATCCTTGGACCAATCAATTGTATCTTGGAGGAATGGGAATACGACTCGGAAGAGTACGTAGGCGATGATTGGGTGGTCTGCTACTCACCGGATGCAAAGATGATTGCCACCGGCGCGAGTAATTTCCTGCACATCCGGGATGCCAACACAGGCAAATCGCTCAAAACACCAAGATCCATCGGATCAACGTCATCTCTGGCATGGACCTCGGATGGAATTCGAAAAACACTTGTCGTTGGAGAATTGCTCAACATCAGAATATATGACACAGCCACCTGGACTTTTCAAGCTCTTGCCGGGGGCCTAAGACGTTTCGTGGTGTCACCCAATGGGCGCATCCTCGCAAGCACATCAATCCTGAACCCGACACCGCAACTATGGAATCTTGAAACTGGTCAACTCATTGGAGCACCACTTCACCATGAACAAGACGTGAGCGCTGCGACCTTTTCTGCAGATGGAAAGTTCCTCGTCACTTGCTGCAGCAATCGCTACATTTACACATGGGATGTTTCCGCTATCGTCAAAGAAGCTGGCCTTCCGTCAGATATCGTAAGCATACAGATACCCTTCATTTTGGAAGACACTTACAATGCATCCAGGCTGATGTTACACCACGACCAGCCCGAAAAACAACAGGTGCTCGTCGAATACCTCCAAGGTTCTTTGACGACGCACTGCGAGAGGCTAATGTATGCCATCTACATCTATCATTAAAGGCTTTGACAAACATGTTGTCAGTTGCGCATTCGTGCAACGCATGACCTTCCCACTCTAACACCACGTCAACGCACCCTCAGTCCCTTTGCCTCATTCTGGCGCCGCTCCATGCCACATGGGGCAACTGAGCCCACTACCAAATCCCAATCACTACCTTTCAGCTGGACCCGAAACCTATCTGGTATGCTACGCAGATGAGATGGATCAGACATCCAGTTGCGAGAGGTTAAGGTTCCTTGCACAGCGGGAAAGCCGGTGCGTTTTTTCCTATCTCGTTCTTCTTCCCCACTAAATCTTTTCCGCACAGAGGAATTATCACGCGAGGAAGAAGCCAGGCGCTAGCTCGTCTCGACTTTGAAATACTCACACAACGCAGCAACATAGCATGCCAACACAGAATACGGTATCCCCGTTACAGCTACCACCTCTCACTGCAGCTACTTCGACACTATCCGCAGTCGCTGGTAGCGCTGGAGCAACGGGAACCCCGCGCCCTCGCATCACCATAGATTCTGGATGGCGCGCCCGTTTCATGCTCTGGTTTTGTTGCATGCCTGTTCAACACACCGACGGTCAAAATTAGGGCATATACAATTTGGCTTGCGTGATCGAGAACACTTAAACAAGAACTTCCCTCCTGACTCGGATCCACATCGAACGACACCCCCACTACATTGCAGCTTTGGTTCCGCATTCGTCTTTCTGTGCAGGAGTGGAGTAGCATCTGGGTTCTGAGTGAGTGATATCTCGCCAATTAGCATCTGGCTAATAGTAATCAATAACGAGTTTTCTCTCGAACTTTATTTCGCTGGTCATTACAGCCTTCAGCTCATTCTACGGTCTGGGCAGTTCTGCTTGGAAAGGTTTGTCTGGATTCACTTGCGCAGGTTGATCTGTTATGTTTTATAGCCAAGGCTTTCCTAGTCGCCTACTAGACATGTCAAACTGTTTTAAATGACAAGAATGTATAGTTGCTTAACCCGAATTTACTAATACGATCAATCGCACTCTGAAGATCTGACCGCACATTCTGACTCCTTTGATCCAAGTCACCCTCTCGTCACTCCGAGTCGTTGTCATCTGCTGCTGCGCTGCTAATCTTCTGCTCGATTCGGGTCCAGCATTTGGTGCAATTACACCAGCGTCTATCGTGCTCTTGACAATATACATGACCTGAATCATGAACCTCCTCCATTCCACAGTCCCCATATCCCATATCCCTTCCACCATTTTTCCCATCCCACTCATTCGTCACCCCTCAGCCCATCTTCGATCTCCATCTTGCTCTATCACACCATGATGGCTGGTCGCTTCAGAGCGCCGATATATCACACTTGAAGGTGTGTCCCTACCATCTACGGACTTCCCGGGCCTGAACCGCGCTAGCAAAAGTCATTCCTCTCTCGTCCTTGACAACGCGTTTCAAAATGCTGCTTGTCATCCTGCTTTCGATATCGATTGCTTGAGGAAGGGGCCTTTATGGGTGGCTGGCCGTCCCAAACAATTTAACAGTTGAGCGCTAGCGCGAGCGTCCTTGGTCTGTTCGAATTTCAAGCAATACAAAGAATGAAATTCAAACTTACGTACAGGTCAGTAATGCATGTGCATAGTACCTCAGCTTTCCAATTTCAAGTTCAAACGGTCGTGATGTCTGGCGCACTCGCGTTCTGTTGCCGGGTGCGGCCATCGTTTTGGGATCATGATTGGTATCAGAGTACGAGAAAGACAATCGATTTCATGATGTTTTTGCTGATGAATACCGAGTGAGTAATCGATATCCGAGACCTTATACTGACAATCTGATACGGTGGAAGGATCAATATAGACTCAGCCCAAGGCAGGTATTTTGAAGCGGGGTGTGAAGTTGGAGCTATCAGCTCTAACTACCGTCCGAAGCATTCACAGATGGAGTGGAGGACAGTCTACCAGATGCGAGTCTGCTCTGAATGATTTTTGAGGTCGAGCCACCCGCGAACGACTTGTATATACTCTACCCGAAGAGTTCAAGAACACTCTTCGGCTGGGAACCAACGGCTCTACTCGATCCCCAGCCCCCAAATCCGGGGATTACAAGCTGCGCCTCCCACAATGTACGACGGTACTAGCTACACTCAAGACATTCCGGCTAGTGCGCTTGCGCCACCAATGAAGCTGTTTGGACGACCTTTCATTCATGCGTTCTCGTGGTGGTCTGTAGGTGTGCGCAGATGTAGCCCTTCTCGCAACCATCTCCCAATCCTAACACTTGCTATAGAAGATGTGACCCGATGACATCCGAATCGGACGAACCATCAACACACAGAACACGTTTTTATAAATTACCTCGATGCATCTACATGGCGGTCCAGCCCCAATAAATACATAAACTACGTCCTACAGAGTCAAGGAATTCAAAGGCAATTCCATCATAGCCAACAACAAGGTGTTACATTCTTCATCGTGTCCAATGTCTTCAAACCCAATGTGACATCCCGCTAGACAACATTATCAAGTAAACTCCGCATTGGCAGCTCTTCATCAGATGTGGTGCTCGCAAAGCAAACGTCTATCATGCCTGCACGACGTAAGTTATCCTCCGTCGGATGTTCCACACCTTGCAAAGCTTCGTGGACAGATGCTGAATAACAACCCAACCACAAGAATTGCAGTATGCCTGTGTTTGAGATGGATGCTCGACTGCTGTGGGATGCATCAAATGCTCTTGTTGTGTGTAGAGCCAATCCCAACATGATCACAGACGCAGAGGTCGCAAACAGCAACTAGAATCAACTTCGACCAACCATCATTGCGTAGATAGTGTCGCGAACTCACAGGAAGAAGGGTGATCTACAACATGATGTGTGCATCAGTCAAATGGAAAGAATTTCTGTGCCATTGATACTGACATTCAGGCGGAGGGCAATCACGTCCTCACTGACAAGGGCCACCCCCTCGCCAGGTTGGATTCCTCCATCAGATCCCATTCGCCCCACTGAGTTGGTGACACATGTAAGCAATAACATAGCCATGCATGATGATATGACCCCTCACCCGTCCACATGAGTTGCGCAACTGTTTTCGCAATAGCAACTTCGAGTTGATCCGGCCTCAGAGTGAAATTAGCAACGGGAGGTTGGTAGAAGTCGGTATAATGTTGGAGATATTGAGATGGGAGACTCAATCCCACCAATGACATTATATACCTAGAATCAAAGGCCGCAGGTAAGCCATTGTAGTAACATGACAGTGAAAGCAGGGCCTGAACTCATCCACAATTGAGGGTTCACTGGTATATCCAAGTTCATTTTCGAATTTATAGCCGCTACCGCCTGAAGCAACCAAAGCTTGACCAATCTGGTGTAGACAAAAGATCCATGAACTTTGATAATCCCAAGATTGAACAGGTGGTCTTTGACGCACAGTTACTGACCAGTCGGTAGATGTCCATTGATGCATTTCCTCCCATTGAGTCGATGGCTGCGGGACGGGCATGGGATTCTGTAGAGTGTCAGTTTGCATGTCAATCACCACCATAGTATTACTGGTTGACAGTGAGCATTGCATAAAATAGACTTCAATGGATTGGTTCCCAGCTGCAGAAAGGTTTGCTATGGTGATCACATTACAAAAACCAAACGCACACGGAGCTGCCCAAATCATCGGTACCGCAACCTCCTTTTGTACTGAAGGCTCGATCTCCAACAAGGTGGAGATCATTAGCATAACAGAAGGCTGTGCGAAGGTCTTGGGCTAATGTGGGGGGACAGGTCACCAATTAGCTTCAGGGCAAGCACTAAAAACCTTGTCACGAACATCGCTAGCATGAGACGCCAGTGTACTGAATTACTTGTATCTGGTCTGTCCCTGTAGGTATTTTAAATATGATGAAATAACATTTCACATCATGTTGACGTACAGAAAAGAGGTGCAGGCATCAAGACAGCATTTCCGTTGCCGAACGGAGCACTTGCCGAATTATTATTCCGAGTATATGTGACATTTGGAAGTAATCCGCAATTGGAGGTTATCGTTGTCGCATTCACCGTCGCATGTCCGGCTACAGAACTCGTTTGCAGTGTGTCATAGACTGTATTATTGGATAACCCTGCAGAGAGAATTCCAGGAAATCGGCTGATAGCCGGTAAGGATGCAGTGATGGCTCCCCAGTTCATGTCCTCCCAGTTCGCGAGCGTGCCCGCTGTTACGTCTGTCCAGCCTAGTGTTGTTGAAACCGTAGTTGTCATAGTAGAATTAAATGATTGAAATTGTAAGAGAGTCGAAGAGGTGACATGCAGCACAGAAATGCATACGAGGTAGGCTGTCACGGCAGTGGTAGCCCACAACGATGCGGGGGTACCAGTTTGTTTCCAGACACTGCCAAGTGCGGAACCAATACCTGCCCATGCGCCGGAGATGTCGTGTATGGAAGTTAATTTCAGACGGCTTACAAGAGCCCTTGACACTGCAAGCCGTTGAGTAAGGAAGACCAGGACAGCTGTGTAGAGCTAGACGAAGCTCGTCATTGGTGTATTGGTAAGAGAACGGCAGACGCACTGTGTAAAATGCTTGTAATGAAGCACTCAGCACCACAGACCAAAAATCAGTATTCCTGGGCGTGAATGGGAGAGTCACATGGTGTTCCCAGTGATATATGTAAGACACTGACGAGCATGCTGTGTATCACAACCAACAAGCCATGCAACACGTAACATGTGCGTGCAGAGAATGACCCGCTTCCATTTTCTGAGGGATGTTTCGAGCGAGTCATCCAGGATGCTGGAGCAATGAAATGTAGGTATTGGCATACAGTAGCAATAGTCTACATACCGAACCAAGTCCCTGGCGACTGCATTATGGGATGCTCGCTGTTCAAGATCGAGGCCTGATGAAAATGACTAGGTTTCGAAGGGAAGAGGTGGCACTGAAGTATCTGCGACGAAGGCAAGCGGAGAAAGTAAGGTGGAACGGTCCTGAGAATTGACAAGTAACTTTAGATAGAGATATATATATCAAAGAAAATGTACTCGTGCGATTTGTAGAGGGCATCTTCGAAAGAGGCTGATGGTGATCGACATGTTGGCAAACCATTGCTGCCGACGAATTGGAACGGCGGCCGTCCATCAGTAGATATTACTTGTGGTAGGGCGGTGGCGACGAGGTCAGACGGTTAATTGTACTGATATGATTGTCTGTAGGATAAGATGGACCACTATGGTCAGTACTTCGCGCGTGATGCACCAGATACTTTGTGTTTGCCGTCGTGCGGCGGTCCTAGTATCGTAGTGGTGCTGAGAAGCGCCAGTCCCTAACTCCAACAAAAAATGATGGATTGACAGCAAACAACATAATCATGTCCATCAAAGTCATTCTCCTCTGCCACCGCATTCAATCCTGTTTTTCCCACTAACATGGGAGTCGGGGGGGGGGCAGTGAAAACATAGGAAATGTTTGCTGTATTGTCATACTGAAGCAAGAAGTTTTTGAGCGGCCCCAACCTGTGCAAGAGAGAACCAAGGTGAGCTACGATTCCCATGGCAGTAGGAGTGAGAGCGATGCAGTGAAGTGAACCTCGGATCCAAATTATAAGTGCCGCAGAGCGACGTTTCGAGGTGAGGAAAACGGCATAAGAAAGAGATGGCAGCTTGAAGGTATCCGCGTGAGTAAATGTGCGTGCAAGAGCAATGGGAGGGATAAGGCAAAAAACCAATAAGAGTGAGCAGATAGTTTGTTGGCTGGAGCATGCAACCGTAACTTAGGTGAACAAAATCAATACCGACTTGTACAAACATACAGGCAGAACGGGGCACCCTGCGCAACGTCCTCAAATGCTTATAATTATCTGTGCGGCATTCAGTCTGCACTCGAGTAACTGCACAGTTATCCCAACAAAACAACCTTTTGATCCGGAGTCGCGTTCGGCCAAGCGTGTTCAAAGATGACTCCTACTCCAATCCGTTCCATCCGTTTTTCATCCTGCATCTGTTGCACCGCCATCACAAACAACATGCAGCCGAGATATCGTTTCCCTAGTGCATCCTCGTCGTACAACCCTTCAACGTCGTCCTGTGCGAGACAGAACAATAAATTCACATGAAGTCGGTGAATGGGTGGAACATGGAAGGATGACGCGTCCTACCAACGTTGATGGTCGAGGAAGATCAGATAGTATAGAATATGTGGCGTAGTTGGCGTCGGGATCAGCACCAGCGATATCGTCCGCTTTCGTGACGTTGAAACGAGCTGAACGAGTCCTAAATGCTAGCGTCCCAGGCCGCAGGGGCGCACCCTCTGTTATCAGAGTTTGTGCGTCGATATCGCCTTTCGGGATGACGTATGGACTGGAGTTTGCTTCTTCAATAGATCTTGCCATCCGACCACTACGTCGAACATCTAGGGGAACAAGCCGACCATCATCATCCACGATATTCCACTGTTCCACCAGTGACTGGGTTATCCATGGAGAAACGCCCCCATACTGTGCATCGACGAACAAGCTTACTTCGTTGTATTGGACAGCACCCCGCCACGCAGCCCACGACCAGGACGGCCACGGCGTCATATTTCTATTCCCATGCACGCGCCGTACACAGGGTGCATTAGCCGTTGGTTGCCACACTAGCGCAAGTTCCAGGTCCATGAGGGGCATCCCGAACCGGAACGCTTGACCAGGGTTACCACCAGCCAACTTGAACCCCTTAGCCATAGCATTGACGAGCGCCGTAACAGCGTTCACGATGTCTGACTCCATAGTAAGCTTGCGTTGCGTATACTTTCCGACCATGCTCATGTAGTGCTCAATATATGTAGGGCGCATCCACTGCGGTGGGGGACGCAGGAACGTGAACCCACCCGCACCGCCTAACTTCAAGGGATGCGATGCCCAGGGGTGGTTGATACGCTCTGCGATAACATCTTCGCTCCATATATCCTCCGTGCATTCAAAGTGCACGTGATGGGGTGTCAGGAAGATGCGGCGGCGCGAAAGTAGGAGCTCTTGATATGTCCAGCCACGTGTATCCCATACAGAACTTGCTATTGCCTCGCGGGGGAGGATGAGGGGGACGGCGAGGTGAAGACCTTGAATTTTAGCTATTTGTTGTTTGGGATCTCTGGTCCCTGGGCGGATGCCTGGGAGAGGATCATGCGCGGAGGTGCCTCCCGCAGCGAAGATTGTGAACGCGGAGCTGCCGTAGATAAGCTCCATCACGCCGATCTGGACTGTCTTGTCCTTGGGGTCATCTTGCACGATACACAACGCGTCAATCCACAGGTACCGCTCGCCGAGCTGACGGACGAGTTGAATGGTGTCCAAGATCGTGCCTGGCAGCACTGATAAGTCGAGGCCGCCTTGTGCTCTGCGCTGCTTGAGATTTGCCCGTGTCGTCCAGTACTCTTCTCCTGTACCTCCCCAGAGGTAGCTAAGAGCGACGAAACGGCAAGATGGCGGAGCGCGAACCACAGCCATTCGAGTAACATCCACAACTCTCACGCTCTTCGGAAGAACATCTCCAGCGCCCCTCCACCATACTGTTTCACATAGCTCGCCATGCTCGTGCTCACAGATGTGGATCCATCTCTTCAACATGGAGATATCAACATTCTGACCAACTCTCCTGCCATGAAGTTCTTTCGTCCTGCCAACCTTGAAAGCATCTTCTCCCAGGAGCTGAATATCCAGCAAGAGGTTTGACTGCGTGGCCGCCATAGCAGCTATAACATCCCGAGGTCTATCAGAAGTCTGGATATGCAGCCGATGACAGATATCTTTGAGCACAGGAGAGACATAATCCGGAATGTTCGGATACCCGCACTCCAACGCATACAGCGCGCAGGTAATGCTGGCGATGTCGATATTAGGCAGCTTGTCCAATTTCCACGCGCGGCGGACGACAATAGCTACGAGGTTACACAATCCGCAACGGTTGGATTTATCGAGGATGTCTGAGAGATAACCGAGGGGGATGGCGTGTTCTTTTGGGACACCATCGTACAGGATTGCATGGAGGTTGAGGGTTGAGCATGTTGAGCAGAGGGGCGCGTCGTCTTCTGGTGGGGTTTCTGGAGTATGGTTGCTTGGAATAGGATGCAAGCTTGAGTCTTCTGTGCGGGTCTTCCGTTGGCGCCTGCGCAAGTAGAACATTGGGAGACCGAGTTCTGGCAGTGGTAAAGGGACACCGCCTGTGCCTGTATTGTTATCGGTCGGATATAAATATCTTCGCCAAGAGAAGTTACCCTGGATCCTCGAGGCAGGTACTGTTCACCGGAACTTGTGTGATGTGGAAAAATGGAATTGGACTCTTGCGCCTGTCAATACACCTGTATGCCGCATGCGCCGATCCATGAAGGTACATACCTCAGTCGGTTCAGCTTCAAGTTGAGATATAATATCTGAGCAGATTCACTGCACTTCTTGGGTAGCGCCTTAGCTAGAGAATCTTAGTGGACTTCCACATACAATCCATAGACCAATACTTGAAGACATTCATTACTTTTACATCACTATTCGGAGATTTGCAAAGCCATAACGCGTGCCGCAGTTGGTGCAGGGTGGGCTGGCGAACATGATGCATGATGGTTGTGGTCAATTGCAAGCGGGTGGCTGTGTGACATATGCAACAACTTGCCCAACGACGACCTAGTCACGACTAGTGCTCTTCATTCTCTTCGAAAGTCCTTATAAGAATCGTCTGTGCTTCACTAGGAGGAAAGACACCTGAGAAGTTCACGACTAATTCATCGCTCAGTACACGCGCATCACACTTGTACATCTGTGAGTGCGCAAAGTGCCTCGTTCATCCACCGCAACGCGACTCATTAAATGTGCATGTACAGAGCTCAGTTTTGTATTTACTGAGCAGGTCAGTCTACTGCAGCTTTCATACAATCAGCGGTCATCAGGCCTCTGAAGAGCATCCATGAACTGACTGCCTCACTCCCATCTGTTTTCTACAACATCAGTTTTCACTGATTGCATCCTGTCCATCAGGCCCTGCGGCGGCTTCGAAGGTCGTAAGCTATCTTGCACCTTCATGTTATAAACTTGCCTGTATGTCCATCCTCGTTCAATGCGAATGCTAAGATAAACCGATTCTCAGAAGTGACACTATCATATAACGAAATGACGATGACCTCCCAACCGCTTGTTACCCTACCCTCTCATGAACATACACGGCGGCCCTCCCAATGGCCAATTGCACAACCCCGACCAATTTCTCCCCGTATCAACCAACTCGATGCAGCTGAAATCGACCGTTTCGCCATATTGTTCGCCCCCGCAACGCCCCCAGCAAGCCCAACACTTGTCTTTCGTGATCAGCCCCCAACTCGCCCGCTGCAAAACAGAAATCGCACAGCCAGTGTAGATTCCGAATTCGGCGCCTTTGTATCAGTCCCTGCTGCTCAGGACCCGCTTTCATTTGACTTTCCGGTAGCCGAACCTGCTACTAGTACTGTGAAGTCTCGGGGACCTGCCATTACTGGGAATGCAAGCTTGCATTACTTTGATCAGTTCACCTCCAGCGCGAAAACCGCATCTGATCAGAATAGACGGGTTGTCCTTGATGAACTGCTGGAGCATGAAGATGATCCTTTGTATTTTCTTCGCGCACACGGTCAACCTCCATCATCCCCACAATTCGATGCTCAACCAACAACAGCTCAAACTACTATCATTACACAATCACCGCCTTCAATACCACAGACTGGGAACTTAATTGACGCTGATATCAAGCCTCCTTCTCCTCCCCCACCCAAGTTACCTGCGCTCACTACGAGCGCAAGCTCTCAGCCTCCTGTAAATACACGTGCACCTCTTCCTCCCCGTCTCAGTGAGGCGGACTCCCCTCCATCAGCACAAATTCCTGCTGCATCAACCACGTTACCGTTCCCCTCTTCCCCAGCCACGCCACCGACACATGCCGCGTTATCCCGCCTTTCCTCCAGTTGGGTCTCGGCGTTCCTGCCATCTGCCCGATCTAGACAATCCACAGGATCTTCTACGTCAACCTTGGTAAATTCTGCACCTAGTAACGTACCTCAGTCAACGTACACGCATGCAGCGCATCATACGACCGGCATAACGCGTGGCACCCCTTTTGGCACCCATCCCTATATTCCACCATCCGGTGCCCCTGGATTCGCAGGCGATCGTACCTGGGACAAGGGCTTCTCAGACACACTCCAGGACGAGGAAATGAGCGAAGTAAAGGGCGTGTTGGGAAAAGGGAAGAAGGTTCAGAGTCTCAATCTTGTTGGAAGGAGAGAGGGCACAGCGATAGGTGCTGAGCGAGACCATTGCAAATCTCGTCCGTGATATTTTGTTCAGTCATGCGTCCCAGTACTCATCCTTATACTCATTCAGATTCGTCCCCCACCTTCCTGCGCTCACTCGTCTTCCACGTACATGGACTCTGCTGTACTCGCTCGACCAACACGGTATCTCGTTGAATACGCTGTATTCAAGATGCGAACCCAAATTGCCTTCAACGCCAGGCGCAACGAAAGGAGCTCTAGTCGTAATCAAAGATGCAAGAGATGCGATTTTCGGCGTGTGGATGGGGGATGGATTGTGGTTGGAAAGAGGAGGGTACTATGGGAGTGGCGAATCGTGAGTTCCCTCGTCTCGTCCTCTGTGTCGTCGGAGCTCATTTCTCTGGTCAGCTTTCTCTGGAGATACCAACGTCCTTCAAGCAAAGACGACGGGCTAGAAGAGGGGGCGCTTGATGTGTACAAATGGACAGGGAGGAATGATTATGTCGCGCTCTGTGAGCCCGGGTTCATATCTTTTGGTGGCGGGTGAGTATTCTTGCTCTGTGGTTTTGTCCATTTTCCACATTCCTCTCAATTAATGACTAACTCGCTTTGATGCGCAGAGATGGACACTACGGTCTTTACCTTGATGCCTCCCTCCTCGATGGATCTTCCGCACCATGCCCTACGTTTGACAACCCTGTTCTGTGTTCTCGTGTGGATGTTGGGAGCGTCGGCGTTAAGAAGGATGTGAGCTTTGAGTGTGTAGGACTGGAGGTATGGGGTGTAGGACCTTGATTGTTGTCGATTCCTGAGTAGGTGGCTGGAATACGATATGTACTTGATTCCCTTATTTCATTTGCTTTCGAAGGCAAATGTAACCATTTACTATTGACTGATCTCTTTCTGTCGCCAATAGAGGACGAAGAATGTACACTGGGTACAGCACAACGGTATCAACCTAATTTGATACGCCTTCGGACCTTCCTACCCGCTGTGACAAGTACTCTTGTATTCCTTCCAGATCCTTCCACAGATATATCTTGGTTGCCCTACTAGACCACTGAAATAGCCTTATCAAACGCCTGAAAATGACAGGTTGTTGTGCAATATCGTTCTGGCGAATTAATCCATAGAACACTGGAACCTACCAGCAAAACACTGTGGGCGAGAGCTCATTGACTCATAAGTTGCCGCCCATGTTGATAGAGACCAGCAGGTTGAACGCCTCGGACCAATTGTACATCCCTGAGAGCGTGCCCTTGTCGGTTTCTGCCATATTCTGCAACACGGCAGACAGCTCTGTTGGCGTGTATGACCTAGTGATGTCTAGTTACTTGTATTTTGGTAAATCTGCAGCCAAGTACTGGACTACTTTTTCGTTGCAGGGTCGGCGTTTCCCGGCGGCAAACTCCGCTACAAACATCATGGAATAATCTCTTGCATGCAATTGCCAATCTGGATTCTGCATGCGCTGGCCAAGGCTTCAATATTTCAATTTGCAAACAAAATCATCTCTATCCCAGGGCCTCATGCAATGCTGCTCCGAACCGCCGATAACGACAGTCCAGGCAAGTCCGGCTCGGCAGTCATCGTGCAACGATGCAGAACCATTCAAGCATCCTGCAAGGCCTCTTCTCAATTTCCAATGTGAGTGTCCGTTCTTCCGAGTCGAATACCGGCAGTATTCATTTTCCATGCCTGTTCAGGAATAATTATTCTAACTTGTAGGATGCGGTAGCTTTAATAATATTGGACTCGGAGGCCTCGCTCTCGCGCGGTCTGCACAAGTCCAACAAAGATAAAAGCAACCAGGCTTTTCGAGCAAATGCTCCATTCCCCGTGGCACCTGTGCGATTAGCCCGATCATCAATTGCGGGGTTCGGTACGAACACCGCTTAGTAGTCTTTAGTGGCTCCAGCAACCCTACGTGACGTAGGTAACTGTTACACTCCCAGCTAGCACCAACTCTGTTGAAAATATCTTCATCAAACAGAATGGTTAGTTGTTGAGTATCCTACGACTCTGTAAAACGATATACAACCCGTCCATGTAAGGACATGGCTGTTATTTGTCGACGCTTTCCGAACGCAATCACAGTGGCCCGGTGTTGCATGTCGCACACCAAAGGCGCGTCAGCTGAGTTTTTTGTAGCACTAGGCTACCACTACCCTGGATCCAAAGAGCAACAAATCAGTTCATACGAAATTGGTTCTCGTGTCATACTCTATAAAGTATACCGAACTGTTGAAGCCATCCCTCGGGCCTCACCGTCACCACTACCAAAACCATGGCAGTTGACTATTCTGACGCTGCATCGATTTCGCCCTCAAAGCATGAGCATGTTGAGTGCAAAGAACTCGATCTCGACGTAGAATTCGGCGGGACACGAGAAAAGCTGGAACGCAGACTCTTGTGGAAACTCGACCTGCGCATGTCGATGCTGGTTCTCATCTACATCCTCAATTTTGTGAGCGACCTCGCGTCCAGACGTCTAATCTATATCTCATTTTTGTACTAGATCGATCGAAATAACGCTAGGTATTGCCCTGTCAGAATTCCCTGACACATTGTTCACGACGAATAAAGTGCGGCACGCTCACGGGGGCTCGCCACCGACCTTCATCTCGAGGGTCAACAATTTGCGACGTTGTTGTCTATTCTTTATGTTGGATATATCATCATGCAGGTCCCCTCCAACATGTTCCTAAATTACATTGGCAAGCCCTCGCTTTACCTGCCTACTTGTATGGCCATCTGGGGAGTCATATCGGCTCTGACTGGCATTACTACATCGTATGACTGACCGTTGATGTCTGACCGACTGCTAACCGTAGTCCTCATAATAGTTTTGTCGGAGCGCTCCTTAACACGCTTCTTTCTTGGCTTCGTAGAAGCAGCGTTTTTCCCCGGTGCTGTATTTTTGATTTCGAAGTGGTTCGTCAACTATTGAGTATGTTATCAGCGGATGCACTCAAATGCAATTAACAGGTACAAGAGAGACGAGATTGGTGCCAGATTGGCCATCCTCTATTGGTAAGAACGCCACTCTGCTGTTGGACATACCTATTCACGGGCAACACTATTGCAGCGGAAACATGATCAGCAACGCTTTCGGAGCTCTCATTGCATCAGGTATTCTTGCTAACATGGACGGTGTCCGCGGACATGCTGCATGGAGGTAATTCAATCAAGCTAATTTGTCGAGGGATTCTGTTGAATTTCATTTATGAGGTGGCTTTTCTACATCGAAGGAAGTCTGACTGTCTCCGTTGCGATAATCGCTGTCTTTGTTTTGCCAGACTTTCCCACGACGACAAAATGGCTTACTGATGACGAGCGCCGTCCTTGCATTGAAGCGTATGGAGGAGGATGCTGGTGCTGGGGACCATACAGAAACTGAGCATGGGGGCCGTGGTCACGGCTTCTATCTCGCTATCACCGACTGGAAGGTGTGGTGGTTCGCAATACTATCGATTGCTCAGGTCACAGCGTTGTCCTTCGTTTTCTACTTTCCTGCTCTTACTGCGACGCTTGGGTACAACCCAACGGTATCGCTGCTCCTCATTGCGCCTCCTTGGGTATATGCTGTCATTTTTACCTTCGCGTGGGCCAGGTGAGCTGGGAAATCGAATGAGCCAGAAACTGATCTAAAGGACTCCTCAGGCACTCTGACAGAAGACAAGAAAGGTTCTTCCACATGAACATTTCGAACCTCATTGGTATACTTGGGTCCCTTATTTCAATGTGCACCATGAACACTGCGGCCCGATACCTGTCTTTGTAAGCACATGATCTTGATTTCGGACGTCTCGCCGATAGTGGAACCCTTAACAGGTTCTTCATGTCGCAGTCCTATTCGGCAATTATTTGATGACTGCATGGATTAGTAGCACATTTCCCCGACCGCCGTCAAAGCGCGCAGTGTGTTTTTCGCTAATTAACGCATTTCAGCAACTCGGCAACGTTTCAGGGTCGTGAGTAGTTTGATCGATCAGTATGGTGGTAGAAATTCATTGACGACATCGAACGCAGGTACGTCTGGCCATTGAATTGGGGTCCTAGCTATCGATACTCTTATGCCATTGTTATCGCTGGTAACGTTACCACGATTGCGATGACATGGATTCTCAGACAGCATCTGAAGACGTTGAACAAGAAGCTTAGAGAATGAAGAGCAGGAGCAAGGGATCAAAGAAAAGGGATTCCGCTATGTTCTTTGAACGATGGCGCGGTGATCTACGAATTTCTAATTTTTATGAGCAACGACCACATGCTAATAGGCTTTATTCGTGCCACATGCATTTGACAATCTAACTCAACATGAACTTCCGTGGCTTTCTCCGCCAGTATATCCACATGCGCATATACTGTCTCAGTGAATTATAAAGTGCTGTCTTTTGACCGTCGACGACCATCAGTGAACGTGCACCACATGAAATGACAATCAACCACCGACCAGGAAGCACGTGAACTGTAATGGGCATTGGGCACCGCGAGATAATTTCGATCAGATCAACAGACGCGAATGCTAGTTGCACCCTACGAGAGCCAACGGTCCGAAGAGCCATGAGAAGATATGTGAATGCATGGAGAAATTTGTCATATGTCACTACCTGAGAGTCAACACATATTTAACAACTTTTGGAGTCTATACTGATTTCCATTAGACGGCGGTGTGATCTGACATCTTTCAATTGTTCGAGCGACAAACGAAGAAACTGCGACAGGTATGTGCCATCATTCATGCTGCAAGTCGAGGAGCAGAACACCGTTGTCCATGCTGGATAGCATAGAGTTCTTGGAAGCGATGATCAGCTGTCGCCAGCGGAATGATGCCAGTTTGAATATAGGCACTGTTGGTTCGTATGGACTGGAATTTGCCAGACGATGTGCGTAGGAATCAAGAGATCATGCTATTTGTATTTGACGGTCAAAAAGTGTTTTGGGGTAAACTCCAAGCGAAACTAGCCGGTATCGTTCATGCGTGTTAATTTACTTTCAAGTGCACCGTAATCTTGGCGGCAGGAAGGTCACGATGAACTCGTAAAGTAATACGCTCGGCACGAAATATTGGGGAGTACATATTACCATTTGATGTCAGTACGTAGTCATTCACAGAAGGTAGCGGATTCCCTTTTCTTTTATCCCTTTCTCCTGCTCTTCTTCCTCCAGCTTCTTGTTCAATGTCTTTAGATGCTGTCGGAAAATCCAGCTCATTATAATCGTAGTACAGCTAGCAGCGAGGCAAATGGCATACGAGTACCGATAGGTAGGGCCCCAATTCAGTGGCCACACGTACCTGCAATTGGTGTCGTTTATAAATTCCTACCACCACAAGATCGATGAAACTACTCACGACCCTGCAATGCTGCCGAGCTGTTGAAGGGCATTGATGAGCGAAAAACACACTGCACGCTTTGACGGCGGTCGAGGGAATGAAGTACTGATCCATGCGACCAACAACATAATCCCTGCATAGGTCTGCGCCACGAGAAACCTGTTAACAGCTACCGTCAGTGATATGTCCGAAAATAAATCGTGTACTTACAGAGACAAGTATCGGGCCGCAGTGTTCATAGTGCACATTGAGATGATGAACCCAATAATAGCAACAACATTTGATGCGCTCATGTGGTAGAACCGTTCTTGTGTTCTATCAGAGTGCCTGAAAAGTTGTTGGTATCACTTCCTATGTCATTTCAGTTGGAGGCTTACCTGGTCATTGTGAATGCGACAATGGTGGCAAAAACGAAAGGAGGCGCAACAAGGAGCAGCGTCATCGTTGGGCTTGTACCCAAACGTCGCAGTAAGAGTGGGAAAGTAGACAGTAAAGGACAATGCTATCGCCTGCGCATTACATAGCAGTGAGAACCACCACACTTTCCAGTCGGTGATAGCTAGATAGAAGCCGTGACCGCGGCTCCCATGCTCAGTTTCTGATTGATCCCCAACGCCAGCATCCTCCTCCATACGCTTCAATGCAAGCCGACGCTCGTCATCAGAAAGCCACTTTGTGTTTGTGGGAAAATCCGGCAAAATAAAGACAGCGATTGTCGCAACAGAGATGGTCAGAGCTCCTTCGATGTAGAAAAGCCACCTTAGCAATGGCATTCAGACCAAATCATTCGTTAAATGAGCACAATTGAATTACCTCCATGCGGCATGTCCGAGGTCGTTGTTCATGTTAGCAAGAATACCTGATGCAATAAGAGCTCCGAAGGCGTTGCTGATAATATTTCCACTGCAATGTGTTGTCGATAAATATAGGTGTCCGGAAGCATAGTAGCGCCCTTACCAGTAGAGGATGGCTAATCTGAAACCCAATTCTGTTCTCTTGTACCTGCATATTGGATTTCAGGATGTCCGCTGATAACATACTAGATAGTGCGCGAACCACTTTGAAATCAAAAACACCGCACCAGGGAAAAATGCTGCCTCCACGAAGCCAAGGGAGAATCGCGTTAGGAGCGCTCCGGTGAAACTATTATGAGGACTACTGTCAGTAGTCGATCAGTCACCAATGATCGATCATACGATGTAGTAATGCCAGTCAGAGCCGATATGACTCCCCAGATTACCATACAAGCAGGCAGATAAAGCGACGGCTTGCCAATGTAGTTGAGAAACATATTGGAGGGAACCTGCATGATTATATATCCAACATGGAAGATAGACAACAACGTCGGATACTGTTGACCTTCAAGACGAAGGTCGGTGGTGAGCTCTGAGCGCACCGAACTTTGTAATTTGTGAACGGTGCGTCAGCAATGTATTATCAAGACGTACCTGACATTAATCCTATCAATCTAGAATCAAAATAAGAAGAGACCAGTTGCCTTGACGCGAAGTGACTCACATAATTGAGGATGTAGATCAGAACCAGGATTGACATATGCAAGTCGAGTTTCCGTACCAGTTTGCGCTCCAGCTTATTGCGTGCCTCTGGACCACCGAATTCTATGTCGGGATCGAGTTCTTTGTACTCTACATGCTCTTTGATGGGCAAGATAGATGCAGCGTCTGAATGGCCGATTGACATAGAGGTACTGGTGGATGTGGATGTGATGGTGAGAATGCCCGGTATGCTTCTCATATACTGACCAATTCTATATGGGCCGATATACTCCATATCCACCAACCAATTTCATATAGATAAAATGTGTTTCGAGATTGTGCTTCTGTTTATTTGTCCCCGGGCCTGCGCCAGTAGTAAGTTGTCACGAAAACAAACCCTGCAGGTGTGTCGTTGAGGTTCAACGTACCAACTGTAAACTGTAAACTGCTATACCGGGAAAGTGTCGACCATGTCCGCCCACACGAGTTTGAGAGTGTCTGAATGGATCCGCCTCGATTGTGATACACATTCTTTTCGACGGAGATCCAGATAGGGAATCTGAATTATGCGGAACTTAAAGTATAACCGGGGTTTGACTGAGGTACCGAAAACCGCACGTTCAGCGCCAACAGTCCGAGATATCGCAGCGGTGCCATATGACGTCATTGTCACCGAAAGACTCATATGGTTGGTGTCGTCGAGATTAGGGCAATATATTGGACTCTGCAGACTGAAAACGAGACTTCGGAGGCTCGGCTTTGTTAAGACCATTGGCCTCGAGTGCAGAATGCACCTATACAACAAAGTCCTTGGTCACACTATTATTAATGAATTGTTCTCTGCAACTTGATTAGTGACTTACTATTAGACGTGCGGCGCTCGTAAAAAAGAAATTCCCACTGAGTCGAGCTTGCTGCGTTCAAAGTCAAATTGCTGACTAATTGCGTGAGTCGCCCTGAGTTTTGTCTGATCATTGATGAGCGCTCAGCCTTTACCAGGCTTTACTGGTCAGTTTCCTTCGAAGATACCACTGTCCATCACGAAAAGCTAAGAGAGCGGATGCTGTAGCAATGGAGAAACGATTTTCAGGTGAGCACCCTTTTACGTTCAATCCTCCTGCCAATGACCCGTTTACCGTCCCGCGCAGAAAGTTGAAACGGTCACTGCGGTTTTTACCTTGATGCCTCCCTCGGAGATCTTCTTCGCAGCATTTTGTGAGCTCAGCACTCTACTGAAGAGTACATATTTTGTCGTTTCACGAGTCTCACGAATTGAAGAGGGTTGAAAAAAGGCGGCCCTTTTTGAGAGAGGCCGCGCTGGTGTGTCCCCCTAATTGGTATCCTCGCTTCTTGTGCTCGGCATCGGACGCCGTTGCATCATTCGCTGTCCGGCACAACTCCATTTTCATTCTGAATTCGTCGATATCGCAACGTTCTGTTGTTGTTCCTTTCTTTGGTAGGCGGTGATGAAATGGACGGTTGAGCATCCTTAACTGGGCATGTATGTGACCGCTCAAACACCTCTGTGTAGTCAACGTTCCTAAACAGGATTGGTGTCCCACTTGGTTTTCGTTCCATATGCTCAGGACGCTGCTCGGATATGGAAAGTACTTGCTACGGAACCTCTTGGCTGGTGCGTCTCCATTCCTGTGACAGCGTAACGTTCATCATTCTTCTGGTGTAAAGTGATGGATAAAAGGATGATGGACTTCTCTTTATCAGTTTCACGAGCGTCGAGCTAGCTATCAAATCCCATCATTGCTACATCGCTTTTACGGTGCGCCGTTCGTGTACTCTGTGACTGTTACTTTCCAGTTTTCTTATCACATCCTGGCCCATCATTTCGCCCTAGAAGTCACAAGAAATGGCGCCAAAGCTCTTGTTCCCAGTCTTTTCAATCTTTCTGATCGCTTACCGTTCGTAACTCATTATCATCTGCATCTCCATTTGATCAAATCTTCGTTCAGTATCGCTTTTCGCGCATGCAAGCCCAGTGCCGGCTCCAGAAAGCGAGAACCTCGTTCTACTCCGGGAATTTCTTGAGGTGAGCGGAAATTTTATAGTTCTGTGCATCATCTGACAACAAGACGTGCAGCGCGAGCCAACGCGCGTCCTTGGCGGAGGTACCTATTAGTAAATCGAATGCACCTGGTCATCTTCGCTTGCTGGTTTCTGTTTTCAAGTGTTGTATTCTCCTTGTCCTGCGATGTCTCGGTACCCTTTCGAGTACCTGTTAGTTATGGTGTATGTGGCCTTCATTCGATCCTTTTACGAGTGTGTACTGTAGCACGGACATTCTTAGCTGTGAACATTGAACATTGACATGTAACACCGCTCAGCTCACAGCTGGAATCGAATTATCAAAAGTACTCGTCTCGCATTGACTCCGCTTACATGAATCAAACCTTGCACTTTGCATTACCTAATTACTTGCTATCGTCATGGGCGGCAAATTGTGGCCGACCATCAAAGTTTACGCAGTGCCGCACTCCTACCTGCTATATACTGTCTTCCTTCTGATGATGACCTGATCACCAAGGGAGCCTAACTACTTATGTGTTTGGGCGCAGATTGGACCACATCGCCACATCATGATATGATGCCATGATGATGATTCTGATGGACTCCTCAATGGTTCATAACAGAACGGGTTTATCTCACCTACTACATATGTAGTGACCTCCGGTAAGAAGCTACCCCAAATCAGAATGAGTGTTTTGACGAGTAGGTCCTCGTGATAAGCTCGTTCGAGTGTAAAATATTATTGAAGTACCGTTGCAGGCAGTAATATGATCACTTGTGCAGGTGGTAGTGCTGAATATTTGCAAGCGTTGTAATATCTCCGCAAGGCCTTCGACTTTCGGACAAACCGTTCTGCAGCTCGAGCGGTGTTTCCAACAGGATGCCAGTGCCACAAAAAGGTTCATTATCATATATTATCAAGGGTGTGTTATCTTTTGAGTCCTCGGTGCAACCCGTTGATCTAACTTTGGTTGCAATTTCATCGAATATCTCTCGCAACAACAGTACAATGGACCCAGCTCCAGACCTACACCTTTTTCAGTACCGCAATTACATCAAGCTGCATGATGAGTCCATATATAGGCAATTAGCTCATTTTGGGGACCAAAGACTAAGGGCCACGGCAGTGGTGGGAGAGGCGAGGCATCCTAGTGAGTATTAGAAGACCTTATATGAGCGGCTGCACCGCTTCATACGCTGAGATGAAGGGAACGCAAATGTTTATTGCGAATCATTGATATTGTACTGGAATCCAGGTTTCTCCGCCGATGGTTACATCGCGTCTAGGCCTACTTGAGCTTGTTGACTCCGTGATTTTGCTCATTCTGGTACTCCTGACACGATGCAAGCGTTGTAAGGACCTGTGTTGCTTGGAGATGAGTGCATGCTTGCAATCATGATTAGCTTTTTTCGAGCGCGCTTCGCAACCATCCCTATTTTAGCGATAACGGTGCTACAAGGACGCTATATCAACGCCAACGCCACCATTATATATCCACCAAGCTCGTCACTCGCTGACACCGACCTCTTGAATATGACTGTGATCTCAGATGATCCCAGTCTGTGGCCGCTAATAAATTTCTATGTTGTTTTCAGCTATTTTATAGGTTCGTGAAGAACAAGTCAGTTGACATCAGTGACACATGACTCAATATTTGATGCGGGTTCACAGTTGCAGGGTCTACTGTGGTTGTTTATGATTGGGGTGAGGTAGGATATTACTTTTCGTGAAAGTTATTGATGTCCCTACGTGTTCTGTAGCCCTGGCGCTCGGGAAAGAGGTGAGTCGATGCTATTACCGCAGTACTACCCATCTTGCTAAGGATGATTTCGTAGTTTGAGCTGGTTTGGGTGAGCAGGATCCCTATCAAAAGAATCGCAGGGTATATGATTAATCTGGGGCAGAGCCAACGCTGGTCTTTCATGACCATCTTGTACCTCAGTGTGAGTTTTTTATGTTATAAGTACATTTGGAAATCACACTGACAGTTTTTCTAGTTGCGCACTGCTGGGGTAATATACTTTGTGTATGTTCGCTAGCCAACTCGTTGGCAGTGTGCTAACAAACCATCTTTAACGACCAGCATATCCTTACTGTGTACGTGTCCTCATATACTGATCGTTTTTCTGACCGGCAGCATGCAGTGAGTCTCCCCACAGTCTCGGTGACAGATGCAGTGAGTATTCTGTACCGATATATACCATTCCCAACTAACGACACTCCTATGCAGGGGTGAGATTCTCGACCACATCATTGAATTAGTTTACCAAATGAAATAGTTGTGAGTTATCTAAAGCATCGAGTCTTCATATGCTCATTGGTGACGTGTGCATCAGGCGCTTTTTTTGCTTTTACGCAAATGTGGCTCTCTTTCATCATAAATACCATCTTGGACGGTAAGCTACTTGGCTGGAGTACTCAACGATATCGACTTGACTGAAAACCCATGCAAGTCATCATCATCGCTCGTTTACATGCCATGTATCAGCAATCCGGAAGGATGCTCATGTTTCTCATTGCAATCTTCTTGGCTATTACGATCGCTTGCGGTGCAATCACTGCGACGCTAGAACGCAATCATCTTTCATATGGTACGCATTCCTTGTTAGCAGACTCAAATGCATCTTAGGCTCATGAAATTCCAGAGGAGTCCGTTATTTCTGGCACCTACTATCAATGCGTAGGAACCAATGTGGGAAATGACTGGCTTTTGTTTGCCGCGACTTGGATACTCGGCTCTGTATTCGAGATCTTTGCACTATCTCTTGCAATCTGGATTACTGTCAAACGATCCCGTGAACTCCGACAATGGAAAATCGAGGATCGTTTCTTAGCGCTGATGAAAACTCAAGTCCTGTACTTTGCAGTGTAAGCGTGATATTTAAATACTACTCTTTCTCACTAATTTAGAGATTTGAATGCGCTAGGTTTGTTGCTACCAGTTGCTTGAACCTCGGCTCTATCCTCTCTAAAACGATATCTGTGCGCAAACCCATTGCTGCCATTTGCGTCCAACCACTTATCATTTCTATAGAACTCAGATTCCGCGGGAGTCGAGGTTTATTATGGCGCTCTTCTCATGCTCCAATTTGTCCAGATGTTTGTACTGGGACCACGCCTTATTCTCAGCGTTCGAGCATATAACGCTAAGCTCGTGGCCGACCCTAGCTCCGACATTGGCCTGCAAATACTTTCCCGGAGTGCGTATACGACAAGTCAAGTGGCAGTGGTATATGGCTCGGGGAGCGATCAACGTGTATTGGCTCTGCAGGGGAGGTGATAGCTTCATTCGCATTGTTAATGAATCGTATAGTTTGGGTAGATAGATTAATATTAATGTCATGAATCACGATCAATGCCATAGAGTTGCCCACCCGCACCTTACTTTGACTGGCAGGGTACCAGTTTACAAATAATTACGTAAGTTGAAGTCTGGCTTGACTTTTGCCAGAACCGCCACCACCTTGACTTGGTCACTTGGAGGACTCATCTTCTATTCAATATTCAATGGTTATAAACGATGACCCAAGCTTGGAAGCTTGGAACACACAGGAAGATGGATATCAGTAAGTGACGCATATGGTCATCATGGACTGCCTATTGTCAAATACCGAGCCGGTGTCGATGCAAGAAAGGTCGTCGTTTCTTTGCAATTGCTACTACACACAGGCCGCATTCACCTCCATCAAATACTTACTATTCCTTCCGATCATTGACTAGTACTACTACATGCATCAGTTTCTTTGCACCGTCGCGACAATCCTGCGACTTTATTAGCGCAGACATCATCTCCAACCCAACGCCCGTCGCCCACCTTCACTACGAAGACTCTCTCAGCCTCCTGTCACTAATAGGTGATCAATTTTTTCACATTGCCCTCGGAACCTGCAGCGCTAAGCATCATTCATCATCCATCATCAGGTTCAAGTTGCACATCAGACGGCTAACATCAAATGGGCACATTCCACAGTCCATCAGTGAGTAAAATGAAGTGCGCGCCAATTATTGCCATAGAGGGATAGATATCAGCGACTGCGTAGTAGTCCGGTGTCATATATTGCGGCTGGGTGAGCATTCTTTCCCAATTTATTCTCCAGCCCAATTACCATCCCGTACATAGTCGGGCAGTGTTTTTTTTTATCTTTATGCTTCTCTCTTCTTCACAGTGTCGCTTCAGCTGATTTGAAGGGAAACTCAAATGAGAATCCCATTTTGAAGAAGACTTCTGTGCCTTCAGCGATCCCTTTATTTCATTCGCTCTCAATCTTTCTCCAAGTCATATCGTATCAGGTGGTCACCACACCACACTGTTGATTTTTGGCCTGATCTTGCGTAGTGCGTCACAATGGATGCCACTGGATCATCGAACATTCGCCACAGCTCTATGGTATGTCCGTAAAGAATCCAATCCGCCATTAATACTTATCGGATGGTGCATGGCCATGAGGGAATCTCTGTGTGTGTCAGACTCCGGGGCCATTGGTGACAAAATTTCACGATTATGATGACAATGGAGCACTGCAATCAGTGTTATCGGCCGGATGCGTACGTGACTGTCCCAGTGCCCGTGCGATTAACAGCGCGTTTTGAGATAGGACATGATATCAGCTGCAATGTTTTCTTTGATGAACTGCGTAGCTGACGCATGTTCGGGAGGCTGCGAAGTGTGTGGCCCGATCTTTCTTGAAATGTCAGCCCTTGACGCACTTGTTCTAGTGTATGACGTGAACACCCCTCATTCCTTTCGTTGTCATATAGATAAAAGGATCACAATGGTCTCTTAACTTCATCGTACTTGTACAAACCAACCATCACATCATATCCTACACTCGTAACGGTGCGCTGCTCATGCATTCCGTGGCTCGGATCTGTCTAACCTCCCGGCACATTTTCCTTGGCAATAGAAGATGGCACGGGAACTCATCTCATTACCAGTCTTTGCTATCCTTCTGATCGCTTGCAGTTCGTATCTGATTATCATTTGCGTCTTCACTTGATTCACACTTGGTTCAGTATCGCTTCTTGCGCGTGCAAGCCCGATACCCTTTTATCCTATCAATGCCATTGAAGATGTTGCACTGTCCGATGTCGTCGAGGTATGTGGAATCATTCTCGTACCATGCGTCGTTCAATGACACGACATACAGCATGACTAAGTCTTCCAGTTATGAAATAATGCAAGTACACCTCTTATCTCATACGTGGTTCCCCTGTTTGTCTTGCCTACTACCATCAACTATCACATACCTATTCGCCGTTGTCTTGAATTGTACTTATCATGCTTTATAGAGTCGTTGACTGCAGGCTCTACAACTTGCTGGAAAGGCTGTTTGGGGCATACGCAATAAAATTCTAGCCTGACGCCAATGGGCCGATGCTATTCCTGAAACAACGAGGGCTTTCCATGAATCTTTCGATCACTGCTCACTCACTCAGCAGAGTTCATCAATGATCGATGAGGTGTATTAGACTTCAAAGCTTCACCGTTCGACTCGACGCGACCCAATCATCTAACATTGGGGGTCGTCCAACTACTAGTCAGGCCTGCAGGCTAGACTGTATCTCTTGCTGGCTTTAATCTACTGTATTTTCGCACTTGCGGTACTGTGGCACTAAGCATCAATTGTTGCCATTACCACGGTGATCGCGCTGCAATCTTAGCTGCGGTGGTGGGCATGACGTGACGAATGATGACTCCGAGAAGGAACAAAGGCAATGAGAATATCGGATAGACTAGCGAATAACTGTGTTAACATCGCACTGGCAGTGACAGGGTTCAAGATGTGACTTATTCAATGTCCGAACCGCTGTGTTAGTCACATGTAAGGAACATCATCAGAGAAAGCATGAGTCCTTGATTTTGTAGCCGTGGGAAGTATACTGTGTCGCAAATCTGTTCTCGCCAAATATTATCTTTTATACCATGATCAATTAGAGTTGTACATACATACCCATAGATGCCCGCAAATCCAGCTCAACGTGAACGACCCATGACAATGCTGTGACATTCCTCCTTTGTGGTCAGCGAGGAGTCATAGTATATTTGTTTCAACTATGTTGTGCGTTCTAATTTTACTACAATTATCTTTGCATCACATGGCTATGCAAGGCTTTCTCAAGGAAAGAGACGTTAGTATTGATGATCTAATCTCAATGATCATTGAAGCTTGTGACAATATTGCAGCATGGCAGCATGGCAGCCTGAATCACATTGTAGCCTACTTAGGGTAAAGCGTGTCCACCTTGCTAAGTGTTCTCTATTTTTTTTGACATCACATGGCTATGCAAGGCTTTATCATGGAAAGCGACATTAACATTGTTCATCTAATCTCGATGATCATGGGGGTTTGTGGCAACGTTGCAGCATTGCAACATGGCAGCCTAAATCATATTATAGGGTAAAGCGTGTCCCCCTTGCTGAGTGTTCTCATGCAACATTTTTCAGGTGTAAATATATAATATTATTGATAATTTTGTAGTAGAATACATGAGCACCTCGAACGCGCCTTGGCTCCTCTCGGAGTTGTGATTCCTTTTCCAGCGCCACGAGTCTCTCCTCCCTAGTGCGCAACTCCTCCAGCTGCTTCTGCAACGTTCGCAACCGAGCTTGGCATTCCAACTCCCTCGCGACGTCACGAGTGGGTTGTTCAGTGGTCGGAGTTACATGAAATGATGCGGATAACTCGGTTGCGGTTGATCCGTGGTACAGGAGGCAATTCACGAAGATTTTGAGATGTTGCTGACGGGTTGAGTTGTGAAGGACCTATCTGAATCCGCTCAGCTAGCTTTCGCGAATTTGGAACTGGGGTACGAGTGGCCACTGGGGATGGATGATGCAGGGAGAACGAAAGGACACTTGGTCCGGATCAGGCGCAGGAATGCGGCTAAGCAGATGAGCGGTTTCCCGATGGTATCGAATTGGATATCTGTGATACTAGGTGGTGGCTTTTTGCTCAAGTAGCGAGGAAGTCTGGCCAAGAAGTCGTTCCGGGTGATCTCGAAGAGTGGCCTCGACTTCCACGTAACGATTGCAAATTTCCGATTGTTCAAGAACGGTATGGTGGTGCGTCTCCTCCAAGGCATCAGCACGGTTGCTGGTCTCAGAGGATTGTGCTTCGTGGCACGGGTACCATTAGGTACGGCGCTTCCTGGTGCGGGTGGCCCTGGGAGGTGTAGGGTGTAGGTGTAGTAGATGAATTTCGGTCAACCTTGTTGGCTGGTGGCCCTTTGCTTGAATCAGGCTATTTGATGCGCTCTGAGTAAGATACAGTAGTGGCATTGGTGCAGGAAAGTAGTCACGTACCAGTATCAATAACATAAATAATTCCATGGTCATCACCCTTGCCAGTGGTTGGCGTGAAAGACTCTCCACCGAGAACAGCGAGGGAGTGGTGAAGGTGAATTTGATGTGGCCACGTCAGGCTTCAGGATAACGAGTGGGGGCAGGAGGAGCAAACACTGTGCAGGCCAGAGATAAGGTGGCTGTTGCTGAGCATGCTTGGTGTGGTGGCTGCTGCTGTGGCTGGGGTGGCTGCGTTATGATAGGGCAGGAGCCGCGAGCTTGTTGACATTGAGCGAGGACTGTGACATCCGTGGTCGCACCGTTCCTGGCCATCGTGCGAAATAATCAGTGATGATACGAGGGTGGTGCCGTACAGTTCCAACTCGATCAGGTTTTATTCGCGTATGACTTTGCTCGAGGATCTCCACACCACCATTCGCCTCTATATGTGATCTCGCCTGTGCCCTGTGTAGCTGGAGATAGTAAATGGTGTGGGGTACTGCAAATGTTCGAGATTGCACTGTCTTTTCCTGGAGAGTATTTCAAAGGAGAGAGAAGAACATCCGCAGGGCATCAATTGTGCCATGACCATGCTTGCATCAATTTGAACATGCAGAGCACTAGAAATACATTTTTAGTAGAACACGAGGAAGACAAAAATCACATAGACTTATGAAGGAAGATTGGTATTCTTGGGACTGTAGATACCAGCTCGATAAGGCGGCAGCAGGCAAGGTGAGATCAGGACTCGCCAGAGACGACTTCCATGACTTCACTTATGCAAACAAATTAGTTTAAGAGCACAAGGCAAAATCAAGAACACACATACTGGGAGAGCCCTTGCAGAAGAGGTTGGAGCTCATCAACTTGAAGCTGCCAAGGTGAAAAATGGTTGGAGTGCGTGTGTCACGGTACTAGCCGAAGGCTTTAGGATTCAATAAGTACAAACAACCATCGCTGGTACAGCATATCATATACTAGTAGTAGCACTTACTTTTGAGTGATCCGGTAGAACGGTAGCTGCGAAAAAAATTGATCCCTAGGGCTTACTGTGTTATTAGTACATACGATTCAAATACTTAGTAGTAGACCATGCAGCACTGACTCAGATGTGGCACGTCCTGGAAAATGTTGGGCGCGAATAACTTGTCCAAATCGGGACGTGTCTCTCATAAACCGATATCATAAGGTGGGTACAATTGATTCACTCTATATTTGTTTTTCATATGTGCGATTCTAGTACTATGAACAACTACGTAAATGCGAACGGAGAAGGCGGCAACCTGAGACGGAGCAGGAAATCAAAATAATAATGAAGTGCGTCAATGATTTTTTACATTCGGACTGCTCACAGACTCGATCTTGAAGATTCCTCGTCATCTTCTCCAGCATACGCCAAGGCCGCGAGACGTAATCTTCACGCTAACGGTGGGGCAGCTGGTAAGTGATACGACCTTTCGCGAAATACAACGTTGATGTTGTTAAAGGAAATGCTGTACATTACCTGGGCAGCCGCGCGAATGCGCGTGCGTCAAGAGCTGTATGAGCCCGCCTTACCCATTCCTCCCTATCCGCTGCCTCCGGCCTGGCCAGATGAGATGCGCGCAATGATGACGTTATGGATAGCGAGGGAACGGAGGGTGTTCGAAATGGAGATGAGGGAGCTAGAGTATCTCCTAGGACTTAGAGGTGCGCGTTAGCGTTTGAAGGTAAGCCACCTATCAATCACAAAATTCGAATGAACTAACGAAAATGTTTAGACCGAACGGGTGGGGAGAAGCGGAGGCTCTAAGAGACCGAATGAAGACTGATTGTAAACAATGTACTTTACCACATACCATGCACATAAACGTTGTCTGCACTGAGAAAACGGCTTCGCCGTTGAGCGTGGCGTTGGTAGCTTCGGATCCGTTATGTTCTGGCTCAAGCGGGCCATCAACTTCGATATTTTTGGCTTGAGGACGCCCCAAAAACCAGCAGGCGCAGGTAACGCAAGAATGGAACTAAAGCCGGCTCGCTGACAGGTTGAAGAGAGGGTGGGAAGGATGCCAAGATCAACGGACTTACGACGATGTCCTTGCCGGTGAATGCACGACGGTAAGGGATGCTGCTTTTCACATGCGTACCGCGGGGCACCTTGTCACGCAAGCGGACAGCCAAGTGCGATAGCAAGCTGAAGTTAACAAATCTGTCCGGATCTGGATCATCACTCTCAGAGTGAAAGTATTCATCATCATTTTCCTCTTCCTGGTCACCAAGCGGATGTCCAGGTGTGCCGCTGTACACGCTCGGACGCGCACGCACTAACGAGTCCATACTTCCACCTTGGAAGCCGCCACTGCCAGAGTCTGAATGACCGTGACTGTGTTAAAGTGCCGATGGGCCTGCTGATGGAAACCCATAGGACACTTCCCTGCTGAGTATCGCTGGCCCAACTTTAGCAGTTGGACCACATCGGTATCAGTGTAGCTTGTGGCGGTTGCCGTTACTGAAACATTGCGACCCAAGTAGTCTGCTACCAACGGAGGTGTGGTAGAGCCTGCACGACCTAGTTTGGGGTCAGTGTCTGGATGATCTGCAGATACGAAGTGAGTTAGGGATCAAAGTGCCTCGTTTTGGGGCGGACTTACAATTAGGGATATAGTCTGATGATGATGGAGAGCGATGACGCAAATCATTTACCCAAGCAGATGGTGCAGGACCATTTATGCCATCATTTGAATGTAATCGCGAATGATGCTTTGGGTAGGCATCCGCAGGACGAAGATTGGTGAGGTCGACGAGCTGGGTGGTTCTTCGTATCGTCTGAACCATGGTCGATCGAGAAGTCAACAAATATATTGCTGTGACCTAGAATGTTCGAGGGCAAAGCACCAGGAGGTCGAGAGGATGGTTTAGGCGGCAGTGACACGGTAGTTTTAAACATCGAGGCTGCTATCTGTCGCAAACGGTAACCCATCCACACCATTTACAGATGCTCCACTGGTGTGCGAGGGGACAGCAGGGACGGCTTTATGCATATTTGGCAGCACGTCGGCATCAAAGCCAGTAACAACTGGTTTACTTGTAGATGAGGTTGGGGATGTTGCAGAACATATGGATGGGCGACTCCCGTTGTAGCCATTGGGTTGCATTGTAGGAGCCTGGGAGAGCTGACGACGCCTGCGTGTGTGATGAAAAACTTTTCGAATGGAATTTGATAAGTAATGACATACCCATCTACTCCAGCCGTCCCAGGGCGTGAAATACTTGCAACTGGTGGTTAATCATGAGGCTGAAGCCCCAATGAAGCACCTAGAGGCAACGGAAGTGGTCCCAATCTCCTCTGTATAGGAGAGGTCGCAATATAAGGTTGTGAGCTTATTTCAAGAGAATGCGGCCGCTGGGACGCAGGTACTGTATACCATAGTAGTCAGGTTACGTGCTCATAACGCGAGTGGATATATTACGAACTAGGAGAACGATGAACGGCGTTTCGAATTGAAGACAAAGGAGATATAGTCGCGTAAACGCCGTGGAACGAACCAGTGGAGTAGGGCTCGCGTACATGAGCAAAAACCGCACTTGTTGACGAGCGCTCAGGCTCGGTTGGGGAAGCTGTTTCCTCGCCGAAGATCCGCCAAACTTCATCATAAAGATGCTGGAGATCCTCGTCACCGGGTGGAGGAGGATGGCCGTTGGGTTGGAGGGCAGACATACTTATTGAATTGGTTGAACGTTGGCCAAGTTGATCAGGACCTAGTACCCGCTGCGCAAGTGACAGTCCAGCATTACCTGGAGCCCAACCAAATGCAAATATTGATGGTGGTGGACGCCAGAAACAGTGACAGAACACGACTTCCTATGTCATGAACAAATGCGACGCCATCATTGAGTGGCAAGAGTCGGAGGTCGTGGCATCATCATGGAGACAGCGACTGACTCCGAGTCGGGTCGCATGTTCAAATTCAGGAAGTCAATACGATCATGATGCTGTCGCCAAATATGCAAGTTAGCTTTTATTCAATTAAATCGCACATACAACCTCTGGATACGTGCCTGGTTAATGCCTGCGGAATGCAGAGAAAATCAGTGAGTGGCTACTGCCAAGTCACTTGTTTGCTTCTAAAGGTCTTGCCAAACAACATCTTTGATTATGTAAGAGATTGCAATACACTGAGGACATGATAGTACAAAAAGCGGCCGCGGGTCAAATTGTGCACTGACGCTAAATTGAACGTAGGAAAATCAAGCATGACGGTATGAAGCTATCTCTCTCAATCTGGAACAGACACGGCCCTTGTACTCCATCCACCGCGTCGATAATTCTGAGTCAGTTTTGATGTGGTCTCGAATGTATTCCATAAACAATGTGTACCGGGGTTTGGAATTAGACACTCCAAAATCGATGGTCTTTCCTAACTCTCCACTTGCTAGCTCCTGTAGAGCACACTCCACGGCCGCTGCAGCTGTACAAAACAGAGCGTCGAGGTCTGAGATGTAAGGTACGAAGCCGAGCACCAAAATGGTGTTTAGAACGACGGTCAATATGACGCGATGTTCGAATGGGTATAACTTGTCGGTTTCGTCATTCAAGTCATTCCCGAATATGAATTTGAGAGGGAATGAAGGATTGTCAATAAGGTCTTTCACTGCATCGATCTGGTATTGTGGTGCGGGATCCTCCGACCAGATCGAGGGCTGAAGGCTGTACCCAATCTGAACAACGTTACGGGCAACTTTCTTGCAGGTGGACATGATGGCCGCAGATGGGGGTACTGTAAACGATTTGTAGAAGGCACTGAGATTTTCCGCACTCCATTGACTGCCGTACTCTGTGGAAGTTTCAGATACTTTCAAGATCAAGTGCTCCGGCGTACCTTTGTCGAGTTCGTTCGCTGACGAAAACAGTGCTTCATGAGCTGTCGTCTTCTTTTCATTTTCAGTCAAGAACGGACATGTATTGAGCGTGGATTGAATAAGTGTCGTACGAGCGCCTTCGAAAATTTTTTGATGAACGCCGATTTCATTGTCATACCTTAAGGGCGCTATAGAAGATGGTCGCAAAGGTGCTGTTGGAGTAGCATCCGAAGCAGCCTGAGGATCACTAGGAGTGCGATTGAGGAACAATCACAATGAATACCCACCTGAGCGATTCCCCTCAGCTTAGGTCGCGCACGCGGGTACGGCCAGAATTTAAATTCTAGCGCCTTTTCCTTCACTGGCAGCTGGCGAGTGCGTGATCCAGATGAACTAGCCTGAGGAGGGGAGGGGGAAGCGAAGGCTCTCTGATGTGGAACGAATCTCCAAGAGGCAAAAAAATCGTTGAAACATGGTGGCTCTCCAAGAGGCAGGATATCCTCTGAGCCTGGCGCCAAAGTAGTTGTGCCGTCAATAGACACAATTGGCGGGGGGAATACAGGGAAGTACTGCGGAAGTGGGTACGGTTGAGCAGACGGATTGTATATTGGGTGATATCCATTGGACTGAAACATCTCGTTAAAGAACGAGGTCGACGAATCTCCATCAGCGGCACCAGGCGGCATGGTGAGATCATAGCGATTGTGAAGAGTATCGACAAAACGGAGGTCTGCAGACTCAGGCTGGGCAGGGAAATCCGAAGTTAAAAAAGGTGCATATTGAAACGAATTGTCGTCTGGGGGGGCATCGGCGGGTTGTTCGCCATACGAACTTGAATACATTGGAACCGTGTGTTAGAGCACCAAGCCTTGGCAGCGACAGCCTGAGCGTCCTATAAGTTTTGTTGCGGCCGCCCAAAATGTTCAGGGTATTGCAAGCGACAATTTTGATGCCTGTGTTGACTAATTAGCACTGCAATGAGGCTTGGGCGCTATGTTAGTATGCCTAATTAGGCTTTCAACATCGGCAGAATTAAAACATGTGTTTAATTTACCTTCCAAGTTGAGGCGAAACCTTCAAATTACCGTTAGGCAAAGGGTTACCACGTGCCAGGTAGCAGCTTGGGGTGATGCTTACAAGGGGATGTAATAAGACCAACAAGTTCCATAGCGAACAGCGGACCGAATAACGATCAACAAAGCCCTTGCGGCATATTTATCAGTGAAGGATCCGGCGAGGTCCGAGTCCGCTGTGCAGCGATTGAACATAGTAGAGTCATATGCGCAAAACTAAAGTAAGATACTGATCTTCAGCGGGCTTCAAAGATTTGAAACACCCGGCGAAGGCATGAGGCCTCGAGGCTCCGATCTATCGGTACCCTGGCCGCAGTCAGGCTGATGATCTCACCCGCCAGCCCTAGTACGCACAACTTGGAACCCAAACGCAACTTGAAGTTCAACAGTTTGGTCGGCAGAGTGAAGATGTGCAATAAACTTCAGCAAGGAATTCACAGAGTGAAAGCACACGTGGGAATATAAGAGCGGCATTGCGACTTCCTACCGCAAAGATATATCAGCATAGTGAGACGAAGTGAATGAAATGGAATGAGACAGTCATCTCCCGTCATGTGCAACTACACCGTGACTGCGTCCTGCTTCCTATACGTAAGAAGCACTTTGAAAACCCAAGCTACTCACCTTGAAACCCTTGCATACTACCATCGATGATACACACGGTCGTATATCATTGTGCGCATTGTGTGATCTGGCATCTTGATCGTCCTCGAAGAGAGCCTGCATAAATTAAAGTTGACGGTAAGACCCTCCGACTCGCCCAACAGGCATCTGCTTGTCAAATTGCCAGTGAGCACTTTCCACATAATACTCCC
>JABBWB010000273.1:0-57434 GCA_016628085.1 Suillus occidentalis
CAACTTGAAGGCTTGAGTCAGCTCAGGCACTTGTGACACTGTAATAGTACTACTGTCAGCAATGGCCGCATTGAATCCTCCCATCTTCCTTGTTACGAACTTGGATGGGTCTCTTGCCGATGGTTCAAAAGAGAACCGTCCTTCGCAAAGGATGTCTTCGACAAGCAGTTCCTCCTTCAGACAAGAAGGGGTTCTGGCTTGATACTGGTCTTACGGGCTTGATACCGTACAGGGCAGGATCAAGGGTTTAGTCTTTCGAGGGCGCACCTCTAAGACAGACGATAATCAGGCTATTGACGAGGGGTGCTCGAAGATAGAATCAGAGATAGACACTTAGGTTGTGAAGCCTAAGCGATGATCAGGTTTCAAGGGAAAACCAAGTAGATTAAAGTAAAGAACAACTATGATACATGACGAGTATATATAGGGGAAGTGGAATAGCTTTAGGGCAGGGTCATCAAGTATCGGTAAGTCCAAGAAGGGTGATTGGTCAAAGGGTATGAGTCAAGGGGAGTCATAGGGTAAAGGGCTTGGGCCAAGGGTATGGGCCAAGGGTAGAACGAGTCATAGCCGATAGGGGCTAAGGGTATGACAAGTCAGAAAGATAAGATAAGATAAAGTGAAATGAGCCAAGGCTTTACGAATACAAGGCACGTGGCCGAAAGGTGGGAAAATGGAATGAGCCAAGGCTCTACGAATACAAGGCAAAGCAGCCGTAAGTCCAGTGATGATGAAGAAAAGATAGGGGGGGTGTAATGTTACTGTAACATTCCTTCTTGATTTGCGCGCATGGCAGGCTCAGCCCCGCCTTGGATGCTGGTTTCAACTGTCTCATCAACTTGAGCAGTTCAAATCTCAACTTGAAATTGATCTGAGAGTCTAATGCATTCAAGTTCAAGTTCAAGTTCAAGTTCAAGTTCAAGTTCAAGGTGGCATGCCAGTGATTGGCTCAAGTTCATCTTCAAGCTGTCAATCTACTACTGTGGCGGTGAGTCCGAGTTCAACTTGATGTTTGCCTTCTGGTTAACCTGAACTTTTGAAGGAGTCATGTCACTACATTCTGGGCTCAGTTGGTTGAAGTGATTCTTGTATCAACTTAGTGACTAACTCAGAGCGCCTGTAAAGCACTTGAACATCGAGGACACTGTGACTCAGTATTGTTTCACAACTCAACTTTCATTTTACAATGTTGTCCAGATCCCAGAGATTGAATTTTTGGCTTCAATTTTACTTATCCAACAATCTCATTGGCATACATCGTCCACTCTGAGATAGCAAGCACCATCATGATTTCTAACTGCAATGCTGAACCCAACTAGTACTTTTCTGACTTATTTCCATTCTGTCCAACCCACAACAAGATAAGTGGCTTGGATCAGCATGAGTGTCTCCTTCTATCATCCTTTCTTGCGCTCTTTGAACTCATTGCCAGTTTCTTGATCATCTGCTGGACCTTGGGAAAAGCTGTCCCATGTCGCTGTCTTGAGTGCTGAATACAACTCTCCTGAACACCAGCCTCATCCAAAAATGTTTGGAAGGAACTCAAGTGGACCTTCTCCAATTCATCCACGGATTATTGGACAACTTGAAGTGAGAGAAGAGTCAAATTATTTGGCTGCATGGCACGGCTGGTGTCGGAAAGTCTGCTGTGTGGCATTCACTGTAGCTGAGAGGATGAAAGGCCTGAAAGTGAGAGAGGAGACGAATGTTGAAAAGCGGCTTGTGAAAGACGTTCTTTTTCTCGCACAAGCACATGAAACGCAGCACGACCAGTTATTTATTTGCGACTCTCACTTACCAGCTTGTGAGCAATTTTCCTAGCACCAAAAACGATGTGAACGAAGCCATCCTTGAGAATCCTGTGGTTCTAGACTCCAGCAAGTCTCTTCACAACCACTGGCAGATGAAGGCATTGTTTCTCCGACCCCTCCGGTGCCTGTGTCTGCAATCCAGGCTGCACGAGCGTCCGCCTCTGGTGTTTGTTGTCAATGCACTCGGTGAATGCAAACCCGAAACTGTTGCCAATCTCATCTCCCTCCTTGGTCAAGCCATTCGTGATCTTGATGTTCACATTTGGCTTACTACAAGTCACTCAGAAGAGCATTCAGAAAGAGGAGATGCGACCGCTGGTATGTGAGATACTAGTTAACACTTCTGGGGATGGCATTGCTGCCACTATCTTGTTGGGTGGCAGGGGTGTTGTCAGTGGGCTGGTGGGCCTATCTGTCTTTGCTGCAGTGTGGCGACTACTAGGTATGCATAGTACTCAGGCTACCTTCATACTTCATACCAGCACTTACTTGAACTTGAACATTGACTTCACTGGCACATGAGTCAGCCTGTCAATGTTGCCGCCGCAGCGAAGATGATCATCCGAAGTGAACTGGTTCTGAGTCATTTAACATCTGATGTATTCAACTAGTACAGATTCCCAGCTCGCATTTTGTCCAACCTACAAGTCCATCATGATGGCAAAGCACTCATGTGGAAGACAATCATACCATATGCCACAACCCTCAATGATCTAATGAATGTGCGCATCCCTTTACTCACACTAATAACGCCACTTAGTACTCATCCTTCATTATCATCTCAGTACACCAATCTACTACTCGTGACTGGCCCAAGACACTGTCACGGTTAGGTGAATTTGTTCCTTGAACTAATGTCAACTTGAATGTTTTCTAAAATAGGAATATGTTCAAGCGACTTCATCGCCATATTTTCGACAGTTTCCTCAATAGGAATGTGATTTCGGGGCAACTAGCGTCCCAATTGGTATATAAGACATGAGATGGTTAGTCCCATCCCTGTGTCACATCTTCTGTTCTTCCCCCAGTTGATTCAGCGATGCCTTTCTCTAGCTCCTCATTTTCTCTTCTCCCCATATCTATGTCACAAGACAAGGGCATCACATCGGACATCGAAAGCTGACAGGACAAAAGCAACTCTGAGCCTGAGGGCAGGCAGAGCGAGCATGGCCACGAACCATCTACAACTAACGCGGACAGCCAACAGTCCATAGCACAAGCAACAGCTGTGCAAGCTTGTCAGAGACGAAGAATTGCACAGTTGGAGGAGAAGCTTGAAGTTCTCGAGTCGGGATGCATGGTCAAACAAAAGTATGATCTATCATTGCACTTAGCCTGTCATTTGCTTTGCTGATTGTATCTAAGGCAAGCAAACTATCACATGGCTCAAGGAAGGGTGATCAGGCGCATTGTCACTCTATTTGATAGCATCGAGGACCTCGTTGCTGAGAATGACCAAAGGCATGAAGAAGACAATGAAGATCATACCCTTGAGCAAGTTTTTCGACTTTGAAGTCAGTTTATGAGCATTGACCATGGTCCAGCCAAGATTGACTGCAGATAGGGTACATCACCCTCTCAGGTACCTTACCATGGTTTTATAGGAAGGGTTCGGAAATGGAGTACAATGAATACGCACATATGTTGAAAATGGTTGGTTTTATATATGTCAGTATTTGGTTCTTGCATTGCTAAGCCTTTTTGTTACAGCTTCAGCAAGGAGCTGATAGTGCTTGAGGTGATGATACCTCAAAGCTCAAGGCCCTTGTTGCCGAATGGGTTAATCGGGAATTCAAGCCAGATCCCCCGGTCGACTCTGACGACAAACATTCCCACGGATTCTCCAACAATGCATGTGGCAGGCTTCTCTGCCCCGCCGAACTGGATTGGAACAACCTGGTGCAAGTAGTGCACTTGGAATTCTGAAAAAATACTCATTTTTCACCAGGGTGCAGACAGGCATTCGAGATCACTCGGATGGCTGTATTGTGACGGATCTCTCTTTTCCGGCCTACCTGTACAACAAGTATACTGCAAATCCAGATGATCTAGAGGAGGGTTTATTCAAGGGAAAAATACTCGTTCAGGTCTGCTTTCCTAGCGTCACTTAATGGTAGACTCACTTCTATGCAGGCATATAAGGTCATGTTCACATCACCCTCCTCAGCAAAGAACGTCGAAGGTGATGGGATGGTACAGACATCATTCAGAACAACAGACGTGCCAAGAAGTCTTTCAACAAACTAAAGGTGAAAAAACATGTCGCGCAGATCATCAATATGACAAAGGTTACTCCTCGTTCGATTGCATACATCGCGTGCCAAGTAAGTCATGACATTTGGTGAGGCCAGCAATGATGTATAATGACCATTCTGGCAGGTTCAATTCTCACTTTCTTTGGTTACCTCGTGGCGGTCCATTGATGGCGATTTCAACTACATTCAATTTTGGCGTACTATTGTTGATTTCTTCAAAAAGGCCCCTGGTCGAGAGGTGAAGCGGAGGGTCAACAGACTCCTAGAATGGTGGAGTAGGTGCGTGATTTAATCCTCCCCACGAACATCACCTGAGTTCTATTTTCAGAAAAGTCTTTGGGAGGAGCCACCGCAATGACATTGGAGACACGGCAAAGGCAAACATGTCTGTCAATGCTCTCGCAAAGCAGAGGGCACAATGCGATGATATGTTTTTTGACTCACCGTAAAAGTAGTTATAGTTTATGATTAATATTCAGCTTGATCTTAATCGCTTGGTGTGAAGTGAATGTATAATATTGAGCTACTATCCCCAGATCGCGCCCATTTGTTTGCTTGTGTTGGGCATGGTGCTATGTGTGCAACTTGTGCTGATCAGGCTAAATTTGAGGAGTGCAGCGGGACCATGGACATGTTCATATACTCGAGCATCCCCACTAATGGCTCGATTCAATATCCACTTGGCAAGTATCTAAGTCTGTGCCGGTCAGGGTTAGTTCGAGGAGTGCAGCAGGACCATGAACATGTTCATGTACTCGAGCATCCTCACTAATGGCTTGATTCAATCTCCACTTGGTGAGTATCTGAGTCTGTGCCGGTCAGGCTCAATTCGAGGAGTGCAGCAGGACCATGAACATGTTCATGTACTCAAGCATCCTCACTAATGGCTCAATTCAATCTCCACTTGGCAAGTATCTAAGTCTGTGCCAGTCAGGCTCAGTTAGAGGAGTGCAGCGGGACCATGGACATGTTCATGTACTCGAGCATCCCCCATGAACGGCGCAATTCAATCTCCACTTGGTGAGTGTCTATGTCTGTGCATCAGTTCTTGAATAGGTGTGCTTGTTTTGATTAGGCTGAGTCCAGGGAATGCAGTGTAGTTATGCACATGTCTTACAGGTCAAATATTTGCACTAATTGCACGCTTCAAGTCCCAGTTCACCAATTTGTGTGCTTGTGTTGGATAGGTCAGATCCAGGGAGTGTAGCATAATCATGATCATCGCTGAATTTTATTCACAACCACAACTAGACCCTGATACGTGACAACATACAAACAAGGGCAGTCAAATGGTAAGCTGGGCACCGAGGTTCACACGTAGCCTTCCACTGCCAAATTTGAAGTCAAGGTACATTGTTGCGATGACATAGGGTCCACGCACAGCTCCAACTTCTTGTGACGCAGTTGTGATTAGTATATTACTGCTAGCAATTAGCTATTCAGAGAACATTGCCTGAGACTCGAGGCATGACACAAAATGATTGTCACCTGCATGTTGAAACAAAACCCAGCTGCTGCGTGAAGGCATATCTTCTTCACATGCATTCCCAATTGATACATAGCTGACAAATATAATAAAAGATAGCCTCTGAAATTGAAGCATGGAGTGATTTTTTGGTCGTATGCTTGGGTGAATATATGTATAGTCCCCCGCTTGGACCAACACATCCTCGTTTTCTGAAAGGTATGGCTTTCAGTCTTAACCTGGATATTATGAATCTTACTGCTGATGTGGCAAGCTTAATTCATGTAGTCAGTTCTCACTCATTCTGAACAAGTTTGCTGTCCTCTGGAAGATCTTGGCTTTCACGCTTGTAATCAACATCGCGACACTTAATTCTGACATTGCCGCTTGTGATTCGGTAAGTCTAACTACTAGCT
This sequence comes from Suillus occidentalis, assembly GCA_016628085.1. NCBI lineage: Eukaryota > Fungi > Basidiomycota > Agaricomycetes > Boletales > Suillaceae > Suillus > Suillus occidentalis. The sequence continues at coordinate 5,948 of JABBWB010000273.1, forward strand.
TTTGCTCTACTTTCCCGTCGAATCTGACCTCGAGTGATGAGTGAGTGCCTTTTCCCAAACACAAGCTGGTGTAGGAAATTTAGGAATCTTCTTTCCTAAATAAGGTCAAAAATGACGATGTAATGATCGATAGCACATTTATGTAGATTTTTGTGATTGTTAGCTATATATTGTTTTATATGTTCTTCTCACAGGTCCACCAGTTCACTGATGTACAGGGCGGGTGACGAGAAAAGTAAACTAGAGCGATGATGGGCAAGTGAGAAGAGCCCTACAGGAAAATACATTTGACAACATACCTAGTGCGACGATGGGCAAGTGAGAAGAGGCAAGGACCTCCTAATTGACCTCACGCACTAGGAAACAGAATGAATCTCCGTGAGGACAGAGATTGCTCCGCACGTAGGAAGCTCGAAAGTATCGTCCAATTAGACTTGTGTAAAGAAAGAATTAAACTCGACAAATTGCTCATAACATCGGACGCCTCGATCGATTGAGCACGAGCTACATAATTTGAAATGACGAGATACAGTGAGCGAAAAGTCAGACTCTGTATTTGCCGAGGACTCTCTGATGTGACCTCGTCATGTTACGCACCTAAGGTCGTGGCGATGCCCATAATACAATAACATCGTGATATGGCCGTCCAAACCAACGAAAGGAACATGTCTGAAAGCATTCGGCTCGCTCGTAGCGTTTGCGTGTGCTGTGATCTCCATTCTGTGGAAGATGTAAGATGAATTGTTAGCCTGCATGACGATGATAGAAGAGTGGACAATACTGGAGGCGTCGAAGAAACCAACTATGATAGGTTCATATCGATAGAAAAGCCCGCGTGTTCTCTGGGTCGAGGAACAAAATCAACATGCATACCAACCTGAACCGTTTGCATGCGTGCGCTTACTCTGTGAAGAGTGATTAAAACGTTGAGGATCATCGGTGTCTGCACCCACCGTGGAATTGTGCCTAAGACATCAGAGTCAACCAAAAGAACGACTGATCGCCCAGGAGGGAGATATCCACCACAGGCGGGAGTGCATCATCTGCCCAAACAGGCCAGCAGGTCAATCGCGTAGGTAAATGGCGGAGGAAAGGGTTGGTGGTGCACCTCGATACTGAAAAAACATCATGAGTTACAGGAGCGGACGCGTATATGTACATCGTGGAAATCGTCACTTACGAAGGGTATATGTCTCCTAGCTAGAGGATAGAGCAGGTGAGGGTGTGGTGTTTCGATCGTGCAAAGTGAGGGAGCAGTTCCTTCGAGTGGGTGGTATGGATGGTGAACGGAATGGGTGTGGATGCTGATGACACCGAAATGGAGGAGTCTGAGCGGAAGATGGTTTCGCATCTGCGCATGCAGCAGGTTCAGCAGGGTAAGTACGAATGACAAATTAGAATACAACAACATATATACTTTGTGATGACCAATTGCAAATTGGCCTGGTGCGGGAATCCGGATGGATGGTTATTGAAAAAATCACCTGCACAAAGATGCACAGTTGACTTGAGTGATGAACGACTCAGCTCAAGGTCTCACACGCAAGATCCTCGGCGTTTGCCGACTCCGAGCCGACTGTCAGACCGAGGGAGTTCTCACTGCATGTGTACCATCAACTTGAATATGGCCACTGGCTGCCGAGCTCACCTTACATATGTCTGATGAGCACTCGACTCTTTTGATTTTTGCTCTTGCAGAATGTCCTCTCCCGTCTTGAGGGCCGGATCTCGCTCATGCGGTCTTCCTTACTAGGGCCAGTGTGGCTTCGTTGTACATCTATCTCCGCCCTTGTCGATGCCTTCACTGCATGTTCGGGCCTTTTCCGTTTCACTTGGCTCCTCGGTATCGCGTTGCTTATTTTCTTCATCGTTTCATTATCATGTGATTGGTAAACTCAAAGGTGCATGGCTGCTTCATCTTATCTATTCGTTTACTGACAATTTTCATCTCCAATTCATCAGCACAACCAATCCTAAAGTCCCCGAGGCCTTCTGCACTCCACAGGCATATCCATGCCAATTGAACTCGGGACACTGGACATCAGCCATTCGAGTCTCATCACATCATATTTAGGTATGTCTTACATTTCGTTCCAACATTTTGGTCAGGGCGACCCATATCACTGATCCCGCCATCTTCAACTTTGGCAGGTAAGCATTTATCATTTTGATGTCAACTACGGCAATGTGATTTTTCACAGGTTCAATGCCGGTGGATTTGGCCTAATCGCTATCAGAGCCAGTCCGAGTGCACATACCTTGACTCTCTCCTGGATCTAGTCTGGGGTGAGGTAATCATCCCATTGACAATATCTCACCTGTGGGATCAAGTCCTTTGACGGTCACGAGACTCACGATATCTGGCATGGCCATGAAGCCACCCGAAATTCATCCTGTATGAATCATTCCTGGACCACTTCACCTTACAAGGATTATTCGTCCCGTTCACCAAAATTCTAGGTCACCTGCCTTTTAGACCGCCTTTACACCGGCACCAGAAATGAGTAGCTTACTCCATTCACCATCTCGCCACCTCAAGCACGATTGGGAGACAAGATCTGCTTCAAGTCATCTGCGACACTACATTCCTGCGATTTCAGTCTATTTCTATGCTCACCAGCCGACTCGTCTTCACAAGAGGACACCTGCACTGAGACGAGTCATTTGCTTCATCTTGTATTTAAATCTTGGATAATTCAGCTCAAGCATCAGCGACTAAGGTGTCCTTGCACGTTGGCAAGGATCCCCGGGACCTACAACCGCAACCATGCCTAGCATGACTGGTATATGTATGTGCCCTCTCACCTTACATAGCTCACACAACAACTAATCTTACAAATGCAGAGCCACACCCGTTGCCTCACATCTACCTTTCCAGAATGCTGACAGCCATCGCTGCACACGCGCCAACCTCAAGATGTGCCAGAAAGCCTGACAGCATGATAGGCCCATCGGTGGGTGCGTCCATCGCAGAGAAAACTCACATTGTTAAAGGGATGTACGCGTAAGGATGGCTCGAGGAGGCGCAGAGAGATCGCAGAACCATTTACAAGTACAAGTAATTAGAATGTAATTATCAGTGCCTCACCATGGGAAATGAATACTGAATGTGCCATATACGAAGCGCACGCCTCAGTTGCGGATTCGCGAAGCGGATGTTAGCAGTGCACAGATAGTTCAGAAGTCAAAGCAGTCATGCGGGATCACGAAGCTACCGATGCGCGCATATTCGCACAGATGAGTTGCATGAGTCCTGTGGATTACATTGGCAGTGTTAGTCAAGGTTTCGCGGTGCAAGGAGACTTGAACACTTGAAGCTTGAAGGATGGTATGACTGGGCTCGTGTGATGCACGTACTCAAGCAGAACACGAGGCTGCAAATGAATCAAGTAGGATACAAGTACACATGAAAACATTCCAGTTGACGAAACACGAAAACGTATACGAAAACAAGATAGCGAGAGTGCAAGAATATCATGATGAGGGTCATTTTAACAACGGGATGAAAGAGGATCGCAGTTAACCAGCTTATGAATATATCCAAAATGACGACAGTAATACGACGCAGAACTACACACCAATATGAACGAAAACCATCCTCTGCTCGAGCGGCACTTTCGTCTTCACGGAGTGTGTAGCACAGTTGAGTGCCCAGGCCGCCTTCGTGCAGTCCATGACACCTGCCTCCTTCGGATGGAACATGTATTTGTAGAAAGCTTCCACGACGTGTTTTGCGACAGAATCGTCAACCTCCCATAGTGTGCCAACAACACTCTTGAACCCCGAAAATTGGAGACCAGCTGCTAGATGAATGACTTCGTCGGGTGTCTCTTTATCCCCGACCGCGGTATGACAAGCAGATAGGAATGCGAACTCGGCGCGCGGAATATCTTTCTCCATGATATCAAGCAGCGTCAGATGTTCATCTTTCATGACGAAATGGGAGTGGTAAGGCTGCTCAGAGTCCTGCTTGCCATGACAAGCGAGGTGCACCCAGGTGTTCGCTTCCAAAGCTTTGAGTGCACCTGCGCGTGTGGCTGCGTCGCCAGAAATCGTGGTATGACTGGCCGTTGCAGGGACGAGCTTATGGACAAGCTCGAGCTCGCTGTCGACAGCCAACAGTGCCTTGCCTTTCCCTGCACCCGGTTGACCTTGACCGATCGTCACGAAGGACGGATTGACACGTTTCTTCATCAATTGTCTAGACCTGACCAGAGCTGAAAGTGTCGGGGTGTAGGAACAGACGTAGAGATCCTCGACGCATGGCTCCTTGGAGCGATCTGGCTTAGTTAGAAATGGGTGGGCTGCATGGAGAGGTATGGACGTGAAAGCTGCAGTCGGACACAGCCAGATTCGAGAGTGGCGCGGTAGTTTGAGGACGTTCTCGAGTACGTTGACGATAGGTGACATGATCTCCTCCCATACTATTCGCAACAGTACAATCAAATCTGTTCTCGTCTCCTTTGGGTTCATCCGTGATGCGTGTCGTATTGCCCTGGTGAAGCGATCCTTGAGAATTATCAGATCAGCAAGAGCGATAGACGGTAAAGGAACATGATGTGGGTCTCCTGACGTCGGGACGATGATGGCGCTGCATGAGTATTTGCTCGCAATGAAGATGATGACGGGGCCATGACGCGCTGCCGCTTGCAAGTCTTGGTATGCAGGTGGCATCAGGAACCGCGAGAAGTCTTTAAGATTACGGATTTCAGCCACTGCAGCTTCCCATTGCCTCGTAAGTCTCCTATACTCTGTTGCTGCACGATCAGTAGCAGCTCTATCGGTGATGGTTGCAGAACTCTGTGCGGCATTAGCAACGCGCTTGCTCAGTTCCAAATAATTGTGTGCCAGCGTTGCATTTGCTGACTCGAGGTCTTCGACTGGAGTCTTGAGTCGAGAGGCTAGTGACCATTGCTGGCCACGGCCCTGCTCTACGAGTTCTACTGCGTGTTGTAGATTATCGTAGTGGATGGCACAAGATGCTGCATCCACGGGGAGTGTTCTAGCAGGATAGAAGGCAGCAGCAGCTTCGCGCCGTGAAATTGCTGATGATCGTGTGGCTAAATGAGCGTCCAGAAGCTCGAAAAATGTTGTGTAGGCCTCCAGTGCGGATGCGTGACCATGCTGCTCCGCTGCAACGGTCCAATTATATGCCGCAATGATGCGTCGCGGGAAGCCTTGAGTAGGATGTCTTGAAGCCAGTCTGAAGTTCTCTACAGTGAGTGACAAATCCGCAGGGTTGAGTTGCACTCGGTAACGAGACAAATAGGCCTCCTGCAGCCGCATGTAGCTGAAAAACCTGTCCATGTGCAGTGAAGGCAAAGCCTCCAGCGATCCCTGACAGAGATAAATGGCCTCCTCGACATCTTCATTCTCCCGAGTGTGCGTGAAACGAGAGCAGAGCGCCGAGCTCAAATTGTGAAGAGTTACATGGTGCCCTGGATCGTCAAGCCCCGCTAACTGAAGGGATTCGCGATACAGATCAATGGCCTCGTTAAGATCCTCGCTGACATCCAATTTCTGATATCTGGTCTTAAGCGTGGTGGCAAGGTTGCTAAGCGTGGTGTCACGACGTGGATGCCCAGGTGGGCACAATGTCAGTGCCTCGCGATAGAGGCTGATAGCTCGGGTGATGTCATCTCTGGCACCGCGTTCGTTGAAACGGGTGACGAGGTCGCCCCCTAGGTTGTCCAATGAGACATCACGAGATTTGTGCCCAACAGGGCACAGGCGCAGCGCTTCTTCGTGCAAGGAGATGGCCTCATCGAGGTCATTAGGATTGCCTTGGTGATCGAAGCGATAGGTACCGAGTGAAAGAGCCAAGTTATTCAAGTAGCGACCACGGTCAGTATGTCCCTCGGGGCACAGAGACACGGCTTCACGAAGAAATTGTATGCTTTCATCTAAATCATCAATGTTGCCGCTTTGTGTAAACCGTGATTCGAGAGCATCTGAAAGCTTACTGAGTGCGTATGGACGGCGTTGATGACCCACGGGACAGAGCTCGAGGACGACTCGTCGAAGGCAGATGCCTTCATCGGATGCGTCTGTTGGAAGTTTGTTGCATCCAACGATCACATAATCGGCACCAGCCCCTGCCGCAATGCTACGAAGGTAGGTGCCCTCTGGACAGAGAGGCAGTAGCTCATGATAGAGTTGGGCGGATTCGCAGATGCCAGCAGCAGTACTTTTCTTGCTGTGGCGCCAAGTCAGCGCTTCGGAGAGATTATATAGAGATAAGGGACGATCGGGATGGTGCTGCGGACGCAATGCAAGGGCGTCGCGGAAGAGGGAAATGGTGGTATCGATGTCTTGCAGATCATTTCGGATGTAGCCTTCAAGGCGAGCCCACGCGAGGTTGGTGAGAGCTGCTGCATGGTAAGGATGGCTGACCGAACACTGGTCCAGAACCAACTGAAAATGCTCTACAGCAGCGTTCAGGTGAGAAACCGTCTTTCTCGCAACGTATTTGGCAAATTGCGTGTGGCCTGCATCTGTGTGCCGAGTCATCTTGCAGTCCATGAGGGACTGCAGATGGCATTCCATCAGCAAAGCTAACGGCAGATACCAGCGTCACTCACATCAGGCAGTGTGCCTTCCTGATCGTTGCGAGCCTGTACAACGGCAGCCTTCAGCGTGAGGGATGGGTGGATGCCGTGCACTGATGGGAAGGATAGATCTAAGAGATGTAAGTACACGTGCGTGGATGAGGAACAAATCACTCACCAAAAGACTTATCTCCATGATTGAGTAGCTTATTCCACAGTATTCGATGTCTACCGATGACCTCTCCACTGCCTAACATTCGATCGGCCTCAAAGGACGCCCTGATCCTCCACAGACAACACAGGTGAGGTATCTGTTAATCTAAACCGAGGATCAGTTCCCGAATCGCACCCGGAAGTTACCAAGGACTTTACAGAGTCACAGTATCGCCCCAAACCACAGATTCTTTAGATGACAAGACACTGACGGCCGATTTCCAGCGTTTCTGGGAGTTGATATTGGTCGATACGTAAATGCCTGCAGGTATGCGCTGGGAAGGGACTTGAAGGTTTTTTCCGCTGATGACTGTAGATAGAGCATGAGGATTAGAAACGGATGAGGAGATGATATGGAGTGACTCACCATCAAGTCTGATGTAGCGCCTTTTTGCATTACCAGACATGATAGCGCGATGACGCAGATTCAAGTTGAGGAGGATTGAGAATGGATGAGTGGGAGTGGAAGACGAGGGTAGAGATACGAGGACTGTGGATAAATTTCAGCTGAGAGGGAGAGAAGAGGTTGAGCGTTTAGGTCCAGGTCACGCTGCACGTGCATTTCCACATTGTCAAGGGTAGTTCGCCATGATAGACGCTGGTATGATTGCGCTAAACGCTGAGAATGGAGATCACCGCGACTAGGATTAGTAGAAGAATCTGTGCTAAAAAGTGTAGACAAAGTCCACAGTGAAAATGGCCGGCCAATTGCAAGGTCAAAGGGAAAATACGAGTCTCGGAGCGGTTTGCGATGAATTCTGCTCCTGGATTTAAGTTGTATCATAGAGTTGTAACCAAACACTCAATTGGCAAAACGTCACAGTAGAATTGGTGCACTTCCAAAGGCAATATGACAAATGCAAATGATGCATGCAAACTGCTCATAGTATGAACTTCTTATCGGGCGCCTCGCGATCGATCGATCGAGCACGAGCTACACAATTTGAAATGACGAGATACAACGAAAGTTAGACTGTATTTGCAGAGGACCCTTTGATGAGCTCGTCATCGTCAGAAATTTCAAATTACTCGGTGTACGTGCCTTTTCACGATCGAACGTCATCTAAAGTATTTCATCTAGCTCGCAGGTCAACAATGTGAGAATCACCTGCAGTATACACTTGCAGGAGAAGAAAAGGCTGCTAGCCTTGTGCTAGCCTCGGGCGTGCCGACGCTGTCATGCAGAAACACGCTTATCTGCAAGTAAACTAAACCGATGCTAGTTATTCTGCAGCATCAAACGATGCTCAGCGGACACCACACGTTTCCATCTACTGGATACATGCTTCGTTCGACCTCCAAGCTCCAATCGACGCATTAGTCTTGAACGCTGATGATAACCTCACCTGTTGACACTTTCAAACTTCCAGTAACGATGCGCTTAACCTGAATTCGCATCGCATCCTCATCACGTCGTCCCTTATCACTACCACCTCTTCCAGATGTATCCCCATCTGCACTTCGACGTCGTTGATCAGGACTCCTTCACTGCAACTTGAGCTCACTGGCCGCCAGATGCGTTGTAGGTGTGCGCAGTTTCAGTGTAGGGTGGCCACATGGTCCATACGATGAGGCTCGTCGTCCATAGGCAATGTAGCTGTAGCACACAAATTGTGAGCACGAAGGCCTGTTCTCAAGAAAATAAGGCCGATAAATCAGCACTGCAGCTGGGTGTGTGACATGTGATGATGAAGAGTTAGCAACCCTGCAGGAACCAACCGCCCCCAAAGTTATTGCGAGATGACTGTTACGCACATGTGGTCGGTCTGGATGCCCATGATACAATAACAGTATGACATGGCCGTCCAAACCAACGAAAAGAACATGTCTGAGAGCATTCGGCTTGCTCGTAGCGTTTGCGTATGCTGCGCTCTCCATTCTGTGGAAGATGTAAGATGAATATTAGCCTGCGTGACGATGATAGAAGAGTGGACAATACTGGAGGCGTCGAAGAAACCAACTATGGTAGGTTCATATCGATAGAAAAGCCCGCGTGTTCTCTGGATCGAGGAACGAAATCAATATGCATATCAACTTGAACCAGTCTGCATGTGTGCGCTTATTCAGTGAAGAGTGATTAAAACGTTGAGGATCATCGGTGTCTGCACCCACCGAGGAATTGTACCTAAGTACATCAGAGTCAACCAAAAGAACGACTGATCGCCCAGGAGGGAGATATCCACCACAGGTAGGAGTGCATCATCTGCCCAAACAGGCCAGCAGGTCAATCGCGTAGGTAAATGGCGGAGGAAAGGGTTGGTGATGCACCTCGATACTAAAAAAAACATTATGAGTTACGGGAGCGGACGCGTATATGTACATCGAGGAGATCGTCACTTACGAAGGGTATATGTCTCCTAGCTAGAGGATAGAGCAGGTGAGGGTGTGGTGTTTCGATCGTGCAAGTGAGGGAGCAGTTCCTTCGAGTGGGTGGTATGGATGGTGAACGGAATGGGTGTGGGTGCTGATGACACCGAAATGGAGGAGTCTGAGCTGGAAGATGGTTTCGCATCTGCGCATGCAGCAGCAGGGTAAGCACGAATGACAAATTAGAATACAACAACATATACTTTGATGATCGATGACCAATTGCAAATTGGCCTGGTGCGGGATCGGATGGATATCAAAAAAATCTCACTTGCACAAAGATGCACAGTTGACTTGAGAGATGAACGAGCTCAAGGTCTCGCACGCAAGATCCTCGGCGTTTGCCGACTCCGAGTCGACTGTCAGACCGAGGAAGTTCTCACTGCATACCATCAACTTGAATATGGTCACTGGCTGCAGAGCTCACCATACATATGTCTGATGAGCACTCGACTCTTTTGATTTTTGCTTTTGCAGAATGTCCTCTCCCGTTTTTAGGGCCAGATCTCGTTCATGTTGTCTTCCCAGTGTGGCTTCAGTGTACATGATCTATCTCCGCCCTCATCGATGCCTTCACTGCATATTCGGGCCTATCATATTCCGTTTCTCTTGGCTCCTCAGTATCGCGTTGCTTATTTTCATCATCGTTTCATTATCATGCAATTGGTAAACTCAAAGGTGCGTGGCTGCTTCATCTTATCCATCCGTTTAAACTTTACTGACCATTTTCATCTCCAATTCATCAGCACAACCAATCCTAAAGTCCCCGAGGCCTTATGCACTCCGCAGGCATATCCATGTCCATTGAACTCGAGATACTGGACTTCAGCCGTTCGAGTCTCATCATATTTAGGTATGTCTTACATTTCGTTCCAACATCTCGGTCAGGGCGACCCATATCACTGATGGAGCGGGCCGCTGACATTCTTTCTGTGATCAGTGACGGCTTCCTGGTTGGTATAGCAGCAAAAATCAGAAAAAGGTCGAGGAGCTCACAAGCGACACCCAAACGAAACATGGAGATCGAACGTTCGTCCCACTGCTGTTGATCTCATGTGTCTAATGCCTGACATCTCCATAAAGTGTTAAATGTCGCCTAGCCCACAGGTCGCTGCATGTGGTATCTTCCAAGTTTTGAAAGGTAGAGGACGACATTTCGGCTGTGTAGCAAAAACGCATCACATCCCGCTGTCTTTGACTTTGGCAGGTAAGCATTGATTATTTTGATGTCAACTACAGCAGCAATGCGGGTTCGCTTACACACCGGTAATTTGAATGTTCTGATCTCGCCTAAACGCTTTCAGAGCCAGCCCGAGTGCACATACCTTGACTCTGGCCTAGATGAGTCTGGCATGAGGTAATCATCCCACTGACAACATCTCACCTGTTGGATCAAGTCCTTTGACAGTCACGATATGTGGTACGGCCATGAAGCCACCTGAATTTCATCCCGTATGAATCATTCCCGGACCTCTTCACCTTTCGCGGACTATTCCTCCCGCTGGCCAAAATTCTAGGACCCTGGCATTTCCGACGGCCTTTACACCAGCACCAGAAATAAGTAGCTTGCTTTTTTCACCGTCTCGCCACCTCAAGCACGATTGAGAACAAGATCTGCTTCAAGTCATCTGCGACACTACATTCCTGTGATTTCAGTCTATTTCTATGCTCACCGGCTGACTCGTCTTGACAAGAGGACACCTGCGCTGAGACGACTCATTTGATTTTGTATTTTAAACTTGGATAATTCAGTTCAAGCATCAGCGACCAAGGTGCCCTTGCACGTTGGCAAGGATCCCCGGGACCTACAACCGCAACCATGCCTAGCATGGCTGGTATATGTATGTGCCCTCTCACATTACATAGCTCACACAACAACTAATCTTACAAATGCAGAGCCACACCCGTTGCCTCACATCTACCCTTCCAGAATGCTGACAGCCATCGCTGCACACGCGCCAACCTCAAGATGTGCCAGAAAGCCTGACAGCATGATAGGCCCATCGGTGGGTGCGTTCATCGCAGAGAAAACTCACAATCTTAATGGGAGGTAGGCTTGAGGAAGGGCGAGGAGGCGCAGAGAGATTGTCGAGCCCTTCACAAATACGAGTAATCAGAATTAGATTATGAGTACCCTACCATAGGAAATGAATACTGAATGCGCCATATATCAAGTGCATGCCTCATTGGCAGGTTAGCTAGCGAAGTGGATGCAAGCAGTGTACAGATGGACGAGAAGTCAAGGCAGCCATGGTGGGACTTCGTTGGGTACATATGGCACAATTGAGTTGGATAAGCCTATGACGTGGTACATTGGCAGGGGTTTTACAGTGCAGAAGGACCTGAATGCTTGAAGCTTGAAGTATGACTGCGCTCATAATGTCGAAGTGTGTTTCAAACAAGTCGAGTAGTATACAGGAATTAATGAAATCATTCGAGTCGACAAAACACAAAAGCGTATACGAAAACAAGATAGGTAGAGTACAAGCATGTCATTATGAGAGTCATTGTTGAAACAGGATGAAAGAGGATAGCAGTTAGCCAGCTTTTGAATGTATCCAAGATGACAGTAGTACGAAGCAGAACTACACACCGATATGAACGAAAACCATCCTCTGCTCGAGCGGCACTTTGTCTTCACGGAGTGTGTAGCACAGTTGAGTGCCCAGGCTGCCTTCGTGCAGTCCATGACACCTGCCTCCTTCGGATGAAACATATACTTGTAGAAAGCCTCAACGACGTGTTTTGCGACAGAATCGTCGACCTCCCACAGCGTGCCAACGACACTCTTGAACCCCGCAAACTGAAGCCCAGCTGCGAGATGGACGACTTCGTCGGGTGTCTCTTTGTCCCCGACGGCGGTATGACAAGCTGATAAGAATGCGAACTCGGCTCGCGGAATATCTCTCTCCATGATATCAAGCAGCGTCAGGTGTTCATCTCTCATGACGAAATGAGAGTGGTAAGGTTGCGCAGGGTCCTGCTTGCCATGGCAAGCAAGGTGCACCCAGGTGTTCTCTTCCAAAGCTTTGAGTGCACCTGCGCGCGTGGCTGCGTCGCCAGAAATAGTGTTATGGCTGGCCGTGGCAGGAACGAGCTTATGGACAAGCTCAAGCTCGCTGTCAACAGCCAGCAGCGCCTTGCCTTTCCCTGCACCCGGTTGGCCTTGTCCAATCGCCACGAAGGACGGATTGACACGTTTCTTCATCATCTGTCTAGACCTAACCAGAGCTGAAAGTGTTGGGGTGTAGGAACATATGTAGAGATCCTCTAGGCACGGCTCCTTGGAGCGATCTGCCTTTGTAAGAAATGGGTTGGCTGCATAGAGAGGTATGGACGTGAAAGCTGCAGTGGGACACAGCCAGATTCGAGAGTGGCGCTTGAGTTTGAGGACATTCTCGAGTACGTTGACGATAGGTAACATGATCTCCTCCCATACTATTCGCAACAGCACAATCAAATCCGTTCTCGTCTCCTTTGGGTTCATCCGTGATGCGTGTCGTATTGCCCTGGTGAAGCGATCCTTGAGAATTGTCAGATCAGCGAGAGCAATAGATGATAAAGGAACGTGATGTGGGTCTCCTGACGTCGGGACAATGATGATACCGCACAAGTATTGACTGGCAATGAAGATGATGACTGGCCCATGACGCGCTGCTGCTTGCAAGTCTTCATAAGCAGGTGGGAGCAGGAACCGCGAGAAGTCTTTAAGATTACGGATTTTATTCACTGCAGCTTCCCATTGCCTCATAAGTCCCCTATACTTTGTTGCTGCTCGATCAGCAGCAGCTCTATCTGTGCTCCCTGCAGAACCCTGAGCACCAGCAAGGCGTTTGTTAAGCTCTGAGACTTTCCGAGCTAGTTCGGGACTCGTGCACTCGAGATCTTTGAGTGGTGTCCTGAGTCGCGATACCAGTGACCACTGCTGGCCGCGACCCTGCTCCATGAGTTCAACTGCCCGCGGTAGATTTCCACGACGTATGGCACATGAGGCTGCATCTACAGGAAGCGATTGTGCACGACGAAAAGCAGTTGCAGCCTCGCGCCGTGAAATGATCGACGATCGCGTCATCACATGGTTGTCGAAAAGCTCCAAGCATACTTGGTATGCTTCGAGATCAGATTCGTGTTGATAGACTTCTGCTTGGCGAACCCAATCAATAGCCTCTACGATACGTTCAGGAAATCCTTGAGTAGGATGTCGTGATGCCAGTCTGAAGTTCTCGACAGCGAGTAACAAATCAGCAGGGTTGAGTTGCACTCGGTAACGAGACAAATAGGCCTCCTGCAGCCACATGTAGCTGAAACACCTGTCCGGGTGCAGTGAAGGCAAAGCCTCCAGCGATTGTTGGCAGAGATCAATGGCCTCCTCGACATCTTCAGTCTTCCGAGTGTGCGTGAAACGAGAGCAGAGTGCCGAGCTCAAACTGAAAAGAGCTATATGTCGCTCTGGATGGACAAGCCCCAGTAACTGAAGGGATTCGCGATACAGATTAATGGCCTCGTTAAGATCCTCGCTGACATCAAATTTGTCATATCTGGTCTTGAGCGCGGTGGCAAGGTTGTTAAGCGTGGTGTCACGAGTTGGATGCCCAGGTGGGCGCAACGTCAGTGCCTCGCGATGGAGGCTGATAGCTCGGGTGATGTCATCTCTGGCACCGCGTTTGTTGAAACGGGTGACGAGAGCGCCCCCTAGGTTGTCCAATGAGAAATCACGAGATTCGTGCCCAACAGGGCGCAGGCGCAGCGCTTCTTCGTGCAAAGAGATGGCCTCATCGAGGTCATTAGGATTGCCTTGGTGATCAAAGCGATAGAAACCGAGTGAATAAGCCAAGTTATTCAAGTAGTCACCACGGTCAGTATGTCCCTCGGGGCACAGAGACACAGCTTCACGAAGAAATTGTATGCTTTCGTCTAAATCATCAATGTTGCCGCTTTGTGTAAACCGTGATTCGAGAGCATCTGAAAGCTTACTGAGTGCATATGGACGGCGTTGATGACCCACGGGACAGAGCTCGAGGACGACTTGTCGAAGGCAGATGCCTTCATCGGATGCGTCTGTTGGAAGTTTGTTGCATCCGGCGATCACATAATCGACGCCATTTTTCCCTGATGCGATGCTACGAAGGTAGGTGCCCTCTGGACAGAGAGGCAGTAGCTCATGATAGAGTTGGGCGGATTCGCGGATGTCGGCAGCAGTACTTTTCTTGCTGTGGCGCCAAGTCAGCGCTTCGGAGAGATTATATAGAGATAAGGGACGATCGGGATGGTGCTGCGGACGCAATGAAAGGGCGTCACGGAAGAGGGAAATGGTGGCATCGATGTCTTGTAGATGATTCCGGATATAGCCTTCAAGGCGAGCCCACGCGAGGTTGGTGAGAGCTGCTGCATGGTCAGGATGGCTGGCCGGACACTGGTCCAGAACCAACTGAAAATGCTCTACAGCAGCGTTCAGGTGAGAAACCGTCTTGCTCCTCATGTATTTGGCAAATTGCGTGTGGCCTGCATCTGTGTGCCGAGTCATCTCGCAGTCTACGAGGGACTGCAGATGGCATTCCATCAGCAAAGCCAACGGCAGGAACCAGCATCACCTACATCAGAAAGTGCGCCATCCTGATCGTCGCAAGCTTGTACAACGGCAGCCTTCAGCGTGAGGGATGGGTGGACGCCGCGCACAGATGGGAAGGATAGATCTAAGAGATGTGAGTACACGTGCGTGAATGAAGAGCAAATCACTCACCAAAAGGTTCATCTTCATGATTGAGTAGCTCATCCCAGGACATTTGAAGTTTACCGATGACCTCTCCACTGCCTAACATTCGATCGGCCTCATGGGACGCCCTGATTTCCACTGATAACGCAGGTGAAGCATCTGATGATCTAGATCGCAGGTCAGTTCTTGAATCGTACCCGGAGGTTACCAAGGACTTGCAGAGACACAGTATCCCTCCACACTGCAGATCTGTCGGATGCAAAGACACTGATGGCCGATTTCCAGCGTTTCTGGGAGTTGATATTGATTGATACGTAAATGCCTGCAGGTATGCGCTGGGAAGGGACTTTGAGATTTTTTCCGCTGATGACTGTAGATAGAACATGAGAATTAGAATATGGATACGGAGATGATATACTTACCATTAAGTCTGATGTATCGGCTTTCTGAGCTACCAGACATGATAATGCGATGAAGCAAATGAACGAGGATCGAGGATGGATGGGTGGGAGTGAAGATGGGAGTAGAGATACGAGGACTGAATAAATTTCAGCTGAAGGAGAGAAGAGGTTGAGGGTTAGGTCCAGGTCATGCTGCACGTGTATTTCCACATTGTTGAGGGCTGTTCGGTAGGATAGACGCTGGCATGATTGCGCTAAACGCTGAGAATGGAGATCGCCGCGACTAGGATTAGCAGAAGAATCTGTGCTAAAAAAAAGTGTAGACAAAGTCAACGGCGGAAATGGCCGGCTAATTACAAGGTCAAAGGGGAAATACAAGTCTCGGAGCGGTTTGTGATGAATTCTGCTCCGAATTATATATATCATAGAGTCGTAACGCCCAATTGGCAAAACAAAACGTCACGGTAGAATCGGTGCATTTCCGAAGGCAACACGACAAATGCAAATGATGCATGCAAACTGATCATAACATCGGACGCGCCGATCGATTGGGCACGAGCTTCACAATTTGAAATGATGGTGTGGTGAGTGGAAAGTCAGATTCTGTATTTGCCGAGGACCCTTTGATGAGTTTTTGACGCGTTCAGCCTAAGTATACAGCCACCTACCCGGACATCAGAGAACTGATGAGTCCTTGACATGGTAGCCGTATGAACTATAAGAGGACATATATCTGCTCCTGCTAAATATGACAATGCATATTGAGAGAAATTAGAGTTATCGGTACATAGCCATTAGTGGTACTCAGAATATGTTTTAAAACATTTAAAACTCACTAAGACACCGGCTAAACACATTCAACTCTTGGCCAAAGCCTCGGCTGATGACCTGGAATTCAAAGTCAGGCAAGTGTGGCAGGGCGGAGTTTCAAACAGCATGCCTCCTGCTCGTCAACGTGCCTGCCGTTCTGCAAGACTTCGAGCTGACGCTCGAGTACACTCGAAGGCGATGAATCCCCCAGCACCTTCCATACCGTCCTCTGAGGGACATTCTACCATGTCTGAATCATCTGGACCCAGACTCACTATCCAGTGGCAGAGTGAAAGCGCCCTGACTGATGTATTGGTAAACTATTTGACTGCTCACCCTGCTGATTGTAGGATACTCTTCTATTCTGATGGGAAGAAAGCCATGTCCCCTGTTGATGACCGGCCCTCAGGCTCTGACAAGGGGCAGATTTGCAATGTCATCGCCAAGATCATCTTTACCGGCCACCCAAAGTATGGCCAGGCATACCAGCACAATCAGAAGAAGTTCCGCGATGCAGTCTCTAATTGCATCACAAAGTAAGCTCTCATTTTCTTATGTGTACATACACTGATCAAATTTCTACAGTCTACAATCAAAATACAAGAAGCTCAAGGCCCAATTCAACGAGATGGGCGCTGGTGTAATGCCGCTTGATGGGACGGCTTCAAAAAATTTGCTGGGTGAGTCTTTTGTCCTGTGTGTTCTTTTGGCGGGCTTTTTGACCTTTGTAGACTCTGTTCTTGTGGAGCTCCCGTGGTACACAGAGCTTGACGCCATATGGCATGCCAATCCTTCAATGGCTGCCAAAACTCATTCGTCCAAGCCTGGTATTGACCACGCTGCTGCTCTTTACTCCCTCGTTCAATCGCATGGGGCTGGTCCCTTGATCAGTGCACATAATCCTCCTCCTCCTGCCGCACATCCACCTGGAGTCCCTCCAGCGGCGCACCCATATGGCAATCCCCCAATTGATCCGCAACTACATGAAGCGGCTCCTCCTCCTCCTGCCCCCTCCCAATTACACCTTCGTGGCCTGAATTCTCCTGATGTTGAGATCGAGGACGATTTTATGCCTCCCTCCCCACGCGGCTTGGATGACTTCCCCCTCGGAGACACTTTAAATCCCCTTGATGATGACGACAACGACGACATGATGTTTGATGGCACCGGCACTCTCAACAGCCCTCCCCGAGTCGCGGGGAAGAAACGGCAACTTGCTGCATCACCCTCTCCGCCCCCCCATGCCCCCCAGCCATTTGAAATCCCCTCCAAGTCCCCAGCCTCGTTTTACGACAGCCGCTCAGCGTTTGGTGCGCAGAGGCCGCTGAGTCGTGGGGGGCGGCGCAAACTGCCATCAGACATGGCATGCAGCTTGTCGACGCCTTCGTCGACAACGCGCAATACATCATCATCATCGGACTACCACATGTCTCCAACTCCACTTACCTCATTGCCGAACAGCGCAGGCAGTTCGAAGAAGAAAGCTAAGTCCGACATCATGCAGCAGGTAGACCTGGTCCGGGACGGGATTGAGAGCCTGCAGTCCAACGCCGCATCACGCCATGAGACCAAGCATCAACGTTTTCTCGCAAAGCTTGATGCGAAGAGCGAGCACCAGCGGGACTCCAAGAGATATGAGTGGCTTCGTGACACCCGCAAACACGAGGTCACTCAAGCGGCTCTCGTCCATCAGCGCCAACAGGAGGACAGAGATGCTGAGATTCACCTTCGCGAGGTGGATATACGGGTGCATGAAGCGCATTCCCATGTGCTCGACAAGGAGGCTGAAACTTTACGGCTCAAGATACAATTCCAGCAGATGATGCAGGCTGCAAAGGATGATGTGTGAGCTCGTTCGTCGTTGTCGTGTTTCATTTGTCTTGTTTGTCACCACCGCGTCTCATTTGCATCATCACCACATCTCGTTTGCCGTCGCCACTTCTTGTTTGCTGTCGCTGCTTCTTGTTTGCCATCACTGCACCTCATATATGATCATTTCGTCTCATCTGTTTTCATTGCGTTTTGCCGTTCCATTTATTTTACATGTTACATAGCTACATACACATAGCTATATACATATACATATGTTGTACATCTTCATTTGTGGTAGTACATGTCAAATTAGATCTGAGAAATCATTCTGCCCTGTGTTGGGCATTTGTGTGAGGACTATTGAAGAGCATATCCATCAGCTTTGCACAAGCACCCTGACCTGGAGTGCCTTCATATGTCCTATCACCAACTACTTCATCACCATCTGGAAACTCAGGCTCCTGAACAAAAAAGTCTTCCCCCTCATCACGAGCCCACTTGAGAGAGCTTTTGTATGTTCCATCTTCCTTGCGGTGTTGAATTTCGAAGCGGATGATCATGTTGTGCAGGATGATACAACACTTGATCCACTGCACTGCAAAATCAAGGTCTTTCTCAGCCTGAATATGGAAGCGGAGTTCTCGAAGGGACTGGAACCGCCCCTTCAAGACAGCAAATGTGTGTTCAACACGAACACGAATCTAAATAAATTTCAATTTAAATTCATTAAAAAACCACAAAAAAGAAACCTTAGAGAGGTGATAATTAAATGTTTTCTGGTCCTTTGTTAATCGTCCATTGCGAGGCTTCTTGAATGGGACAATACACCATGGCTCCAATGGATATGCGCTATCTGCCCAAACCCAATGGTCGTCAGGCAGAAGGTCAGCATGTTCTTCATATAGGCGGGTAGATCGAAATGCAAATGCGTCGTGGACACTCCCAGGATGACCAAGGGAATAGTCAACAATTAGGAGGTTATGGGGTAAAATTATGGCCTGAAATTAAATTGATTTTGAGCACATAAAAACAAAATAAAATAAAATAAAATATACTTGACAGCCCAGGGAATACTTGGATTTCCTATCAAAAAATGTCTCCCCATAATAGCCAGGTTTAGCAAAAAGATCCATGGTTGAGCCATCAATAGCCAGAAAGCCACCCTTCCACTCAGGACAAGTACGTGACTCAGCAAATTTACGAGCCAGGTCAATGTCCTCAGAGTCGGCTGTGGGGAAGCAGATGAACTGATCATGGGCATCAAGTATTGTGACCATCACACGATTAGTGCAATTAACCACAGACCCGACACTCACACCCGCCCACTGAGCGACATCCTGAAGAGTAATGGCATTGCCGTAGTGGCCAGCCCAATTCAGGAAAATGGCAAGCTGAATAGAGATAGGGAGCTGAGGATTGTTGGATTGGTTTTGAAAAATAGGGTGACTGGAGATATGATCAAGAATATCATCAAAAATCTCTGGGTTGACTCGAAGTTTCTGCCGAAACAACTCAGGGCGGTGTTCTTCATGGTGCACCAGCATATGAAGCTGAGGAGCTCGTGGGGGAGGCTCATCAGGCTTGTGGAGTACACATGCCCTCTCAACCTCGTCACGTAAAGCAGCAATGGTGTCATGGAGCCTGTCATAAGGCAAAGCACGATCGATAGAAGATGCGGAGCTATCACTGGATGAATCCGAAATCCCTGACATAGGGGAGAGGGGGGAGGGGGGTGAAAAGGAGCTAAAAGACAGATCGACAGTGCTAGTATCGTCTGAATTAGAAGAAAGCAAGTCCTCAGAGTTGGTGCCAGACTTGGAATCACTGTCAGAATCAGACCAATCGTCCAGGATATCCTGGTACTGTAGTTTGGCCAACAAAAGTGTAGCCTGATCCACAATATCCAGGATATCTTTACGTGCAGATTTACGAGGCATGGTCAGACGGAAGTGGGGGGATCAAATCTCCTATCTATCCCATGCATATGTGACGTGCTTTGTGTCGGAGTTTAAATTTTCGGAAAGATCCGAACTTTCGTTTCACGTGCTGAGCATGTTGCAGCTGCCATCGTCAACCTCACTCACAACCTCAATGCTCACTCCCAGCACTGAGCTGGACATCACCAAATTTCAAGGTGGCATCCACCCAAAGTAAGTTTTTTCTTTACTTATTTCAATTTGCAACTAACTTTTATCTTACAGGAAATCTATACTTGTCCAGGTCCCATACCACCTGACCAACAGCACCTCATCCTTGAGCCGCTCCTTCACCCTCCATTGCCTTATCATTCCCTCCACTTTCTGCACCAACCCTCTAGAGGAGCCGTCTTTGCGCTCATTCCGATCCAGCTGGCTCGAGGCTCTTGGCGATCTTGCGCGCTACCGCATGGCCGCAGCTGCAATGGTCACTAATAACCAATTGAAAGGTCCGGCACTAACTACAGACGCGGTGTCTAGAGCGGTCGCAGATATGGAGCCAGAGAAGCACTTGGGGAAGAGTTCACCTTGGTATTCTTTCATTGCTCAACTACCTAATATCTCTCTCCCCCTCCCCCCCCCCTAGTATTTGATTCATTCTGTGCGGCTTTCCCCACCTATGGCACCTACTATCTTCCCCCTCCTTATCCTTCCCCCTTAGCGCTTGGTCTGTCCTATCCAGCACTCCCTACCTGTAGCCAATTTGTTTTTTTTTTTTTTGGGGGGGGGACTTGTTTTTTTTTTACAATTTTATTACTTGACACATGAAATATGATGCGCATTGGAGCCCATCTACTACTTGCCACGAACCCTACAACTTTTTCTACCCCTCTAAAGTAAGACTCCTGTGTATGTATCACGCTTGAAAATTCTAAGTATTTCGATGTCCGATTTCGTGCCAACTCGCCGAGTGTCATTTAAGAGTTCTTAAGCCGAGAGTTGAATGTGTTTAGCCGGTGTCTTAGCGAGTTTGAAAACGTTTTAAAACATATTCTGAGTACCACTATTGAATGTCTGGAAATCTTATTTACCATGAGGAGTTTGCAACCTTGTCACGATATTGCACCATCGTGGCCAGCAAGATATAAGAGCATAGTCAGGTCCCGCATTTTGAGCAATATCATATTCCCTGCTTTTTGTTCTAACTACAAGGATATTCAAGACTTTATCCCAGAAAGCACCATTAGCCCTTGTTATCTAACTTCGATTCCTATGAGAGCTTTCGACTTGGCCGCAACTTTTCACCATCCCGGCCAGCAACGTGTGACACTTTGATTGGATCCTAATTATTGAGCAATCTAACATTTCCTCATTTATTTTGTATTTATAAGGCTTTATCACGAGATTCAAATATTGCCTTGATTGCAATATCGTCCAACCTATTATTTGACTTCCATCTATGCCAGATTTCTTCAGGCGTGTGCATATACCGCAAGCCAGCGGCATACTGGTACTGTTTGCTACTGAGGCATAGTCTCCATCAGTCAGACCAAAAGAGAAAGAAAACATTTATTTATTTTCTTAGATCATCGAGAGTGAATTCGTCCAGCACAGTGGCAAGCGGAGGCTTAATAAGTGCTGGATCCTACTGGTACATAATACAAAGCCGTGATCCCAGTCAATTCGAATTTTAGAAGCTTGCAGGGGGAAAGCGGAAAAATACTTGCAGGGCAGGTTGCACATGCTTAAGATTAATCAAACGATGAATAGCGCGAGATTTCGCCCTTCGGAGGAGTGTTTTAAAGTTCTTGAGGGACCAAATCATGTACCCCTCGTGAAAGGAACAACTGTCTTCCTTCTATTGATCTGCCTACGGACTCAGGTTGGCGCGCAGAGCCTGAGCACGATTTTCGGTGGTTTTCCTGAATCGTGAGAAAGAACATAGTGGTGTGGATGCACAGAAAATCGAGATTATTTTCACCGTGTTCCAGTATCATTCAAGTCAATTTGTGCCCAAGCTTTGAATCTTAAGGGAGCTTCTCGCTGGTGTGAGTATGCAACAAGAAGGCGAAATGTTAGAGATCACCTCGTCGAGTCCAGGCACTGGTTTTTAACTCAGACAATGCAACCACGACCTCGCCAGTGCCTGAGACAAATGTCAACACCAGCAACAATCAAAAGTTTGCTGCCACTCACCAATTGTACAGGCATACCCACAAGAACGACAAGAGATGAAATACCATCACAAGAGATAAAGGAAGGGTGGCTGACGACACCACCGACATACTACTCATCTAATAGATGAAACGGTATCCCTTAGTAGCCGTCCAAGGACTCGGGTATGAGGAACTTACAACGTTTTAGAAAGAACGAGATGTGACCGTGACCTCACTCTGAAAGATCCGTGCCCATTCAAACCCTTCGGTGATGCCAGCCTCTGGTGGGGTGGATGCCATCTATGGCTCAGGCAACACTACATCAACTTGAAGTTGAATGGGCAGTGACCCACTGGCAGATAGCGGACGATCCTGCAAGTCTTGATGATGATAGGCTGGGTTTTTCTGGGTCTTCGAAGAGGTTCGTGGCTCCATTGAGCGTCTGGGTCGCCTTTGGGGGTGCAGTTTAGGCGGGTCTGTGAAGACAATGATTGGAGTGAGATGGGCGGGCGTGGGCAGTGATGAACAAAATAAAATGTGTGCGAGAGAGCCTGAGGTTACTCTCTTATTTTGGTTAAGAGTTGAGGGAAAGGTGTACACACGTATGGGGATGAGTGACTGCCTGATTTTGTGCGGACGGGCTCTTTTCCTTCCCTGCACTTTGTCGTATCTTCTGATCGTAGTACTGCCCAATGAATACTCGAAATGTGCTTCTTCTGTTCATACATTGTTAGTCATGAACATGCAACAATCATTCGACTCACCCTCTCCTGATACTTCTTGATCAATCTAGCTATATGTACAAACACCTCCACATTGCGTCTGTTCTTGAGCGATACCTGCACGAACGCTAATTTCATTTCCTCTGCGAGTTTGTTTCCCTCTTTCATGCCATCTGTCAGCCATCAGTTCTTGTGCTGAGATATGAAAGCTGCACGTTTCGCTGAAGGTGCCACAGAAGAGTTGAGTTAACCTCTATATCGCCCAACCTGATAAGGCTCCAGAGCTCGAGCTGCCCTGAACTGCTCGCTCTGCCTATAAGCAATAAGTGAGGTAAACTGGAAAGAAGTGTTTGGCGGTGCCAATGATAATTATGTACTGACGCGTACTCGAGTCATTCATAGTGAACTCGGCCCACCTATCGCCAATACCCATGATGATTGCTGGTGTGCAAGCGGTATCTGATCGAATTCCATAAGACAATCAGTATTTGGATAAAGCTCGAGTGGCACATGCAAATCGCTGTAGCAGATCATGGATGTATTGGTCTGCCATCTCTGAATCGTACGCCTCCTGAGCAGCAAGTTCATGCAGCCACGGTCCAATTACTTGCCGCAGGAGATGTCTCAAAGGGAGGCGACTGAGCGTTCGAAGTTGGCGAGGTCGAGGACTGCGACCCCTCCATGCAGATTGGCACCATCCGAATCTATTGATCGCGATCGCGAGGTAGTCAACTGTTGGCGACAATCTCGTGGAGGGGGGGGGGCTTCAAGAAATTAGTCAGTGATTGATATTAGACTAAAACATAGCCAGGTTAACAGGCTCAAAATTCACCCACTAACCTTGGCAGGCTTGCTAGTAGTAGTGCCGCTCAAAAGTCGCATGCTTCGCTGCGGCGCAACAGCAGCATTTCCCCTCTCGTGCTTGGTAATTCCTCCACCAGCAATTGGCCTGGGTGATATGACGGGCTGAGAACGACGACCCGGTGATGAGAAGATATTAGCAAATTTTAGGGCCTGGGCGTGTGCGTGCCTTTTTCGAGGTTTCGTCCATAGTCAGCTTGGATGACTTGGATGCGACAGTCTCAGTGCTCTTCTGTCGGATCGTTGGTTGAAGTCTCTTCTGCGCGGGACCAGTCTCGTCTGTCAAAAATAGTGGTCGAGCAGCAGGCTGAGACGGGCCAGGTCCTGCTGGCTCGAATTTAGAATTACAGGGAGAAGGGTGAAGAAATGAGTTTTCCGTGTGAAAGAACGGTTCGTTAGTGGCTGCTAAAAATGACACAGAAGACCATGTTAGACATATTGCAACATGAAAGGGTCATAGCCGCTTTACATGGTGCAGCGTGGATCTAGCGGAAGATCCATTCGAAAAGCTTAAGGGACCGTTCTTGTGGCCACGAAATAGAGTAGTATTGGCAGTGATGTCAGGCGTAAAAAATCCAATTCCAGTAGCAGTCGGGCCAGATAGGGCCTTAGCTAGTGGAGGCTCTTCCGGTGGACCCTGTTTCACGGACGCACTGGAAAGATCTCGTCTACATCAGGAGCCAGTACCTAAAAACAGGAAGTCAACTAAGTTAGGTTGTGATAGTAAGCTCAGGATGGTCACCAAGAGAGCACGAGCTCTCAAATGCTTCCTACAACATGGGGTCGAGTGCAAGAGCTTGCCGGAAACTACGAGTAGCCTGCTCAGGAAGATTACCTTTCATTGCCATCGTTCCAGATCGACATCATGTTGCAGCTTCCTCCGGATATGTGTGCGAGGTTCGAGTACCCATAGAAGCTGCAGAGAAGGTCAGTGACTGTACAGCAATATGGAACAGGAACTTCTGCGCACCCATCGGGGTATAGGTGAGATCCTGTAAAATAGCGTTGAAGGCTTCATGTGCTAGCCTGTGCCCACCGAGAGCAGTACAACACTTTCCCTTGATCTCTAAGCATCCGCTACATCTCGACTGCTGAACACCAGTGACCAACTGTCACGGTAGCCCTGAATGTGGCTGACCGGATCGAAGAAGCCCAGGGCTGTGGCATAAAGATGACGGCACATCGTGGTTGTTCTCGTCCATGACAAGGTAAAGTTCCGCATAGAAAGCTGCAGATCAGACAAGGTCGAAATCGAGACAAGTCCATATGAGGATCTGGAAACGCTGTCTGATCTGTGGGGGAAATGCAGGCCTGCGGTACTAACTGTGGCTTTCAAATCTTCCAGTGGCATTAGCATGAGCCTAGAGCATGAGAATATAAGTCAGGCGCCGAAGTATGATTAACTCCAGTCCCTCCCAGGCTAGCGTATCTGTCCAAGAAGAATGCAGCGTGAGGAGAAGGTTAAACGTTAACGTTACTAAGCAGTCACTGTGCAACGCGAGTCCCCGCAAACAAACTGCGTGTGAAACAATCACGTGACATTCACGTACATGTTTACATGCATTTCTGGTTATTCTCAAATAGACTGGCATACTTTTCAATGTAAGTAAGCATTATGGACGTATGAATTATACGTAAGACTGGCGACGCAAGGCTGTCTCTGTTTAATAGCCATGTGAATCTGCTTCTGGCTTGGGCTCTGTTAGGATTAGTGAGCTATTCAGTGCGTATCAGGTAAGCAATTGTCGCCCCACCCGGGAGTCTGTCGTCATCGATCCGCAAAAGCGAAATGGCAGCCTCATACACTGACTTCAAACTCTGGACTGTACTCATAATTGGCTCCAGCACACCAGCCACAACACTGTCACGAACATCTCCATTCATAAGGTCCAGGCCATACCGAAGAAGCACTTTTTTGGATCACCCACAGGTGTGTTCTGCACGGTGGTGATGGTAAGCACACAGTTTAGCAACAAGATCGGTGGAATCCTTCGCAGCGTTGACGGCAAGCTGCTTTGGGATTGAAAGCAGCGCTGCAGCGAATTCGGTGATCGCCAGCTGTTCTCGTGATCCCTGATGCACAATCATAGAACCATTGAGGGGAAGGTCAATAAGTATAAAACTCACCAAGGTTGTCACAAAGTTTTCCAAGTAGATGCTGAGGGCAGATTCAACCGCACCACCTCCAGGAACAACAGCTCCGCTCTCTAAAGTACGCTTAATGATGGAAAGGGTGTCATGCAATGCTCTCTCCATCTCATCTAGCATGTAGTCATTTCGCTCCACGCAGAACAATAGATGCAGAGTTGACCACCTTGGTGCCCTTGATGAGGATCGATTTGTCATCAGAGATGCGCTCCTGGACGACTTCGTCCGCAGAACCAAGGTAGCTGGCCTCATATGTCTCATCACCTTCCAAGTTCGCAAGACTTGAGATGAGCGTGCCACCTGTTGCCTTTGCAATGCGTTGGAGTGTCCTCCTTTCTGCACCTTCTGACTGCCATCGCACCAGCTTCAACAAACTCTTTTAGACACAAATCATCAATGCCCTTTGTGGTCAGAACAACGTTGGCTCCTGATGCCAAAATTTTGTGAATCCTTTCTAGCAGTGATTTCTGCTTCGCTGCAAAAAACGCATTCAAACGAGGGCCAAGTGATCAATTATTTTGAAAACTAACCGCTTCCAGATCTCCTCTACTTGATTTGGATCTTCAACCAGGATCTGCACACCCAGCTGCATACGGGCTTTTTGGAGATTGATGTCCAAACAGGCGATTTTTGCATTGGTCACGCAGTTTTTTCATTGCTGGATAACCTAGGTCAGTGAACATTTGATGCAAGAAAAAAGGCACTCCATCAATCCCACCTTCCCAAGTCACCTCCATCCACGTCGCTTTGCGTTCGTCCTCGACCCTTACCACTACAAGCATACCAGGAATAGGGTTCGTTGCATTGTCTCATTCATGCTGCTTCCGCCTCACGACCCATCCATAATTCTCTTTTGCCAGCTCCAGCGACTTGCGGTTTTCGGCAGAGTGAATGAAAAGGAACCCGTCTCCTTGCTTGATGTATGCGTTCATGAGGTCTTTCTCGCTGTGCATATATTATGTTGGCTGATGTTAACAGGAACGACAGAGACATAACTACGTACAAGTACGGTGATCCGCATTGTCTGGACTGAGGGTGTCGATCAACTCGATCGTTACTGATTCGCCATCGACTACATATTGCCTGATGCGAGCTGCGACGAATTTGAGATCAGCATATGAATAAGTAATTTTTCTGTCCTGGCGGCTACTCACGGAACATTCTGTTATCCATCAGATGCCTGTCAGCGTGCATTGGGCAGAACGCTTTTGCAAGTTTGGACCTTGCACCAACTGAACTTTATCAGTGCACTGACTCTAATTCAGATAAAAACAGAGATTTACCAAGAGGGCTGACGAACACAACTCGATACTTTGGTAGGGGCACGGAACAGGCTATTTACTCGATACCATTGTCATTCTGTATGGGCTTGGATGGCTCGGTCAACTTTGACGATCATGCATTGCGACTGCTTACCTGCAGTTTTGGGTATTGTCTTGGCTGGCGCGAATAAGAGAGCATATTCTGTAACCAGATGACTTGAAGTAAGGGTGTTGAAAATACGCCACTCCATGAGACTGTTCAATGAGTGGTAGTGGACAAAGCAGTACAGCGGAGGAATAGAGCGCAAAGGAGCGTGGTAAGTGTCTTTGTTAGTAGCCCACAGTTTCATGTTTTTGTTAGTAGCCCACAGTTTCATGTTTGTGACTCCTAGTATAGGATGGTCTGACTCAGAGAACATCGAAGCCGTGCACGACTTAGCACCGGTAGGGGGAACGTGAATGCGCAGGAAGCTTGGAGGTGTTTGAGTACACCAGCTAGGAAGATGCTTTCGAGAGGGGTGATAAGATTGTCTGATGTATCCGCTGATGAATGGCTCAGATTTTGAAGAACTGATGGATGCTCGGGATCGATAGGGTGTACAGATATGTGAGTGTGAGCTGCACTATATGAGAGCTTGAGTTAGAGAAGGTAGACCCAAGTTGCGAACATATTGGTAGAAGACAAAGAAAACGATCGAATGCAGAAATAACACGTACAGTTATCCGCATGTAACCTTGGTGCAAACGTCGCACGGAACCCGTGTTTGCTTGCGATGTTTGTGATCGTCTCCCGTGTGTGCACAAGTGCATCAGCAGCTTCAAGAGGTGGGAGTGGACCTGTCACGACCTTGTACTGTCAGGTCGCAGTACAAAATCAGCATATAGAAAATGTCAACAAAAACTGGGGTACACCAACCTGCCCCGGCGCCGCTTCAGAATGATACATCATCAGTTCAAGTCCGCTATCGACGATTCCACGTGCGATCTCCTCAATCACTTCTGTCTCCTTCGTTCCGGGAAGTAGTGCATGCGTGCTGTTCATCCATGTGAATTGGCTGCCTCGATCGGGTAGGTGTTTTTGAGGAGAATGAATTCGGTCTCGAATCCAACAAGGAACGCTGCATTGTAAGATTTGGCGGTGCGGAATGTCCACGTGAGTCCACATTAAACGAGTGTCAGAGAGGACACACTCGACGATACGATTCAGTGTTGATCTTGGACACATAGGTTGTAGATTGGTTATAGATATCGTTAACTTGTTGAAGATGATTCATGAAAATGTCCAAGACACCACGTGAGACACGTGATCGAGTGACTTAGAAGATACAAAGAGGATCATTCTAGTAGTTGAGGTAGAGACGAATACAAAAACTGTAGTGCTAGAGATGATTGACATACTACTAGCAAACTACAACGATGATAATATACAAATGGAGGTTGTGACATGTGGGGGAGATATACCATACCGAATCTGACTATTGGGGGCATGTAGGGGATGCACAACAGAGAAATAGAATGATATGGGCCCACCACGAGATGGGTTTCAACTGCTCGCCAGTGACTATTGCACCCGGCGCGCCCCCACCGATAGCAGGAGGCGTTGCGGACTTCAAGGCAGCCGCATGCGACTGGGTTTGGGACGTCTCAGGGCCAGGGTGGCCGTGCGATAGCTTTCTGCGCGAATATCCGTCTCCCATCTTGTCATGTTCTGGTCACTGAGCAACAAATAGAGCCTGCGCAGAAACATCGAACCTCTGATCATCAGATATGATCTGGAAAGACTTACCTGCTTGTCCTGCATTCCTTCAACTTCGACGATTCTCCATAATCCGATAGATCAAGAGACAATTAAATTGAGGGTGTCGATGATGTATTTCTGTGTGCACACGCACCGTGTAAGATGGGGTAGGATCTAATCACTTGGTTTTGAGTTGGAAGCTGGGTGGTCGGGCGTGAACTCGGGTATATATTAAGAAACAATCTCCCAGGACATCTGGAACACTGCGAAAGCGCCAAGACCCCGGAAACTGGCCAAATGCCACGATAAGTTGGGGTTGGAGGAGAGTTGGGGGCAGATAGAATTATTGCAAGTAACCGACATCTTGCGAGCACCAGCGAACTGAGCAAGGAGGGCCGGGGGGAAGCCGACCGCCATAAGTGAGTTGTCGTCGTTACAGGATTGGAGAAAGAGACTCGCATGGAGAGCTGGTGGGATGGGCTCCGGGACCGAACGGTGTGTCATGTACCGCCTCGAGAAGTCGGGGGGACCCCAAGAGTGATCATTTAACAGGAAAATTTTAGAATTCTGGTGGATCAAAGATGGTCAGCATGGACCTGGTACATCTCCGAGCTGAGACCTGCCATGAATTCAGTCCAAGCGTTGTTTTCAGGAGACCATAGTAGAGTTGATTGTGCGCATCGCGTGCTGCAGTCGTCTCCTTCAAGTCTTGGCGCAGTTTCGTGAATTCCTCTTCTCGCTTCTTGTACTCCTTGAGGACGTTGAGGTTTGGATTGGTATTCTTGAGTTTCTCCAGGGCGACCGGTTAGTGGTATTCACGTGTGACTGAGGTGGCAAAATATACCGTCAAGATACTCAGAATCTGCGAGCATATCCCTCTTCTTGAAGCGTGCAAGTTCATCGGCACTATAAATGTATACTCATTTGATGGCGTTCGTTGACGAGCCTTTTTCGGAGGCACAGAGTCTGCATGTTCTTGCTTCACGACTGCTTCATGACTGCCTGAAGCTCCAGCGACTTGGTCACTACCTTCCTCTTCATCGTCGTCGCTGCAGGTGGTTGTAAGTATACGAAAGTTGGAATAATCGACAGACATAAGGCTCACTCAATTTCATAAAGCTTAAATTGGTCGTGTTCCGTCCGCCAGTGGTCAAGCACACGCTCATTTTCAGCAGACTCTTTCTTCTTGTCAGTAAGTTTCTGGGTAATCTCAAGCTGTAAAACCCATGAGTACCGAAATATCAGTTACATAGCAAATAACCAACCTCTTTCTTCCTGAACTCATCAATTTTCTCGCGTTTCCCCTGAAGTTGCTGCTTGAGTTGATCGAGATCATCCCCCGAGCCCTCCTGAGCAGCCTGCGTGGCCTCCACCTTCTCCTCGAGGTCTTCCAAATACTGTGCGACTTCCGCTAGCTGATCCTTCAACTCCTCAAGCTCTTGCTCGACTTCCTCCAGTGCCGTACGGTTGGTCTCAACTCCAGAGGTATATTGTACGATGATCTTCTCGGCGGTAGCCTTCATAACCTGAGCCCTGGTGAGCTCTTCGTTAGCTAGCAGGTGCAGCAAGCGGATGCCATCAACGGTGAACTTCTGCTTCAGCAGCTTGGAGCCACTGATTTCGAAAATCTTTTTCTCGAGAGCTTTAATCGCAGCCTCAATAGCGCCAGTCTTGGTCTGCAGTTCTTCAAGCTCTTCTGTTGACAATGCGATCTCGGCATCTAGAGTTTCGATTCGAGCGAGATCCCTGGTGTTGGGTTTGCTTTGTGCTCTAGAAACTACTCAGTAACGATCCTATGTAGGACAAAGCAGAATGCACGCACTTGAGACCCTGCACACGCCTCTCAGCATCAGCCAGTTGTTTCTTCCCATTATTGACGCCCATGATGAGCTTTTTGATATCGAGCTCGATTCCCGGGCCTGCCTGAGTGAGCCTTTCGGCTTCTGCTTCAATATCACGAAGCTCCTGCTGTGCTGCCTCAAGACTGCGTGCCGCTTGCTCACTAGTGGTTCCCACCGCCCAACATCGTTCCTGATGAATTGATCAGCTGCCTTGCAAGCGCGACGACACGCCAGCGCTTCGAGCCTCCAAATACAATCCTGTTCGCTTGATCCAAATTCTCAGCAACAAGGGTGTTCCCAACGCCTTTATAGAACGCAGATGCGAAACGGGATCTTGTGGCTTGATGAGATCAAATAGCCACGGGACACCCTCGGGTGTGACTACACGCTCGTTGAGTTTGTCAGTGGGGAGCTTCTCCAGCACCATGAACGACGTGCGTCCGATGTTCTGCTTGCGCAGAAACTCGATGCATGCTTGGCCCTGGGCGACGGTATCGACAACCATGTTGTTAAAGGCGCCACAGGCGGTAGAGACTGCGACATTGTATTTGTCTGGGATCGTGCCTAAGCTACCGAGACAGCCTTGTGAGATTAGGTGTGAGTCATCGGAAGGGTGCAGAGGACGAAACCATACATGGAACCCATCGATCCGACCAGTCTGCTTGAGCTTCTTTAAGCTATCCAAAACTCTGTTCTGCGAGGTGCTAGCTGCTTGGGATGCTCTAGCCTCCTCTGCCTTTTGCCGCAGGGTAACTGCCTTGGATCGAAGCTCCTGGACGCCAGCCTGAACAGCCTGGACGAAAAAAGATCGTCAGAATCGATCACAACCTGCGTACACGCAGACCTACGTGGAACTTTTCTTCACATGTCCCCAATTTCTTCTGCACCTCCGCCTTTTTCATCCTCAAGAAATTCAATTCGGACAACTGAACATTCCATTAGCATCATCTTTCCCATTTTACAAACTAGAACAGCACCTTGCCCTCTTGTTCTACCTGCAACTCAGCTGACTGTCCCTCCGCTTGCGCAACAGCGTCTTTGAGCCCTGTGGCTTTCTTTGCAAGCACGTCCCGTTCAGAGCTTGCTACGTCAATCGCAGCCTGTTTGACATTAATCTTGACAGTCCATGGCTGTAGCTCTTTCTACTTCGCCTCGATCTGTTTGTGAAAGACTTGCCTTTTGTCTGCCAATCCATGATAAGAGTAGTGTCAAGTGCGGTGAAATCATTTACCCACCCTTCAAGCCATCATGGATCCCTTCGAGCACCTTCTCTTCCTTCTCCAGGTTCGCCTCGTGCTCCCCAATCTCACGTTTCTTCGTCTTGATCCTAGCATCGGAGTCTTGGATCGTGTTATCGGTTTGCCTTTCGATTGTTCATCCTGTTTGAGTGACAGGTTAGATCCATCCCAAATCACGATACCAATAGAGGCCGGCAAATAACCAGGGAGACAAATGAACCATAGAGACGTGGTTAGTTTGTGTTCCTCCGGTTAGAGCGAGTTGAGCGGTCGGGAGCTCATACGCGGTGGGGAGAGGAGATAATGTTCGAGTGATGGACAACGTTGTTGAAAGTATGGTGAGATGGATCGGTGATGATGGGCATAGCTGACACTGACCCCGAATTGTCTGATGAAGATGGGTTTAATGGCGCATGGCTCGCCGCCACATTTGTGGCTGGGATGGCGTCAACCTGTAGGCGCCATGCGCTTATGTATTCTGGAAGAACAAGATCAGATAAGCGATGGAGTCTTGGACAGATGAACTGGTCCTGAAAATCACCGTATCAGTAGGCTACCAAGACATAAGCCATCAACCTGAGATGTATGTCAAAATGTAAGGCCTTGCGCACTCAGTAAATGCTCTTTTTTTAATGCTGGTAAAAGCTTCACAAGGCTCATATGATTTGAGCTCTTTTGTCATGAGGAAATGTGCAAGCCATGTATAATTGCATCCATTAACCAACCCATGATTCTGACTGAAGTCTGAGTCCATGGTGGAACAATCTAGTATGTAGCATTGTGCAAAGCCCTGTGAACGCACATTACAGTGATAAAACCGTATCAGAAGCTGAGAACTTACATGGTGCCAATGCACAACAGTTGAGAGCGACATGAGTCAACCTGGAATGATTGATAAGACAGGATAGCCCAAATAAACACAAATAAGCGAGATCATGTAGGCATTTGTATCCATTTATTTGGTTTCATTGTTGTCATACCCAAGTACTGTTGTTCACATATCAAAAACTCTGACATATTTGTCTGCCTCATCTGAAGCTCAGAAGCTGATCATCAGATAATTCTTATCCAGTTACTCTCATTCCCAACTTTCACTGTGTGCTGGCACACACCAAGCAAACTTCAAAAGTGGCTGGTGGGTGGAAACAAGTCATGGCCAAACAACGAGAAACACTAAGAGACACACGAACAAAACAGAAACATGTTCTGGATTGCGAGATGAAGACGACAGTAAGGTATATGCTAAGGAACAAGTGTCTACCGAGTGCAATGAACCATGTGTGTGTGTGTATGTAAGCCACCAGGCTTACACCCTTCCAACCTATGAAGAAAAGACTATCAAACGGAAAGACAACATCCAAGGGAAGTTCGAACAACACGCAAATGGGGGAAGTGTGAACAACCACAAGTGTACGAAAGGCGGAAGAAATCCAAGGTAGTATCTAACATTGGTGGTCCAATCCCAGGCATAACAAAATTAATAATCAGCAAACTAGTGCACAAGGAGTCCCAGAAATGCGCAAACAAGGGAAGCTGAAACAACCACAGGTGTATGAAAGGTGGGAGGGTCCAAAGGACAGAAGTTCAACATCAGCAGCTTCGAAACGAAACATAACAGTGAAAAGAAAAATTAATAACCATAACAATAATCATCATCAGAATCATCACTATCGGAATCACCTTCAAGAACAGCAGAAGGCATGACCACATCATTGGAGATGTTGAGTGCAGTGACAAGATTTGAAGAATCTGCGGCACTGGAGTTGCGCTGTGTCGAAAGACGAGTGACACATGGCAGGATACCATGTTTGACATCACCAGGACATTCACGAGCAATGTGTAGCTTCCATGTAGGGTCAGATGGTGAGAGGCGACAATGGAAACATCCACCAGTGGAGCGCAATGCTTCTCAGTTCTGCATAACTGAGATCAGGTAAGGAATATGCAGCTTTCGATGCAGGTCCATTTGAAGTTTTTAATGCTGGTTGTGCAGAAATAGATGTCATAAGACCTTCTGCAACAAGACTAGACCAAGTAGTTGCCATGACATTGATAAGTGTGTCAACTTTCAGACTGTCATACCCAAGATTCGGCATCACACTGAACATGCAGTTGAAGAATGGGGTGTGCAAAGAACAAAAGGTGATTCTTGAAGACTGGAGTCAGTGATGGTGTAACCAAGACCAGCTGAACCAAGCATGTTCCTAAGTCGCCTGCAGGGTTGTGACAAACGAGCAAAAGTCATTAGTGCCCTGTGATACACTATAGAAGCAAGCAAGAGCATCGAGATGCACCAGCCAGAGGGAATGAAACGATCCTTGAATCATGAGGCTGAATGCTTCCCAAGTCATAAGTTGTTTGAGTGCATCACGATTTTCGCTCCACCAGAGACTTGTGCTGGTTTCTTCAAGTTTGAGTCCAGCGAGCACAATGCGAAGTTGCGGAGGCATAACCTGATCTGCATTTAAGGCAGACCACATGAGGTAGGAGTCCTCGCAATGGCCAATCCATGCATTGATGGCAGCAGGTTCGAGGGGCCCAAAAAAGACAGGGATGTCAAGCTTTGACATTTTGGCAACTCAAGAGGGTATGTGGAGTGTGGTTGAAGGCCCCAATGGAGAAACTGCAGCAGGATCTTGTACCAGAGGGGTGGCAGAAACGGAGGATGGCATGAGCGAAGTGGGCATGCAAGATAGACGTATTGAGGGTTGAGTATGAAGAGGTGGAGGTACTGCAAGATGCTGAGGAGATGCATGTTTCTTCGTTGTGGGGACAGGTACAGGAAAATGATTATCTCTGCTTGGCAAGTGTGAGGCAGAGTGTAGAACACGCAAGGTACTGGTGTGTTTCCGTTGTGTGTGAGAGCGATCCAGTGTAGACAGAAACAAAGAAAGGAAGAAAAGGAACAGTGTTTGAAGTTTAAAAAAAGTGGAAACAAGTCGTGGCCAAATGATGAAGAAACACTAAGAGACACACAAACAAACAGAAACACATTCTGGATTGCAAGACGAAGATGACATTAAGGTATATGCTAAGGAACAAGTGTCTACCGAGTGCAATGAATCATGTGTGTGTGCGTATGTAAGCCACCAGGCTTACAGTGGGATTGCCCCCCATGTCTCAAGCAAGAGAAATCAGAAGACTGCTGCAAGCTTGGACTGTTCAGGCATCAACTTGTGCTGACAAAGGTCACAGTACTGCCACATCTTCTGCAAGAAACTTTGCACTCTCACATGAAGGTCTGTTCAGGACCACTGAAGAACAAGGTGAGTGATACTAAAGTCTGAAGAAGTTCACTGGGGATAATCCACTGACATTCCTCTATAGACTACAGTTCTACATGCTCTATCAGGATGGTGTGCTCAAAGGCCAAGATTGTCTTTTTGAATGCAACAAGCTTGACTGCCCATGTGCCATGTGCACCAAGTGCATTTCAATTCCAGCCAGCTATGCACAGGACTTGCAGGTAGTGGTGGCCAGGTCCAGTTCTGAACCGTGGTTCGAACCTGAACCTTTTCGAACCTGACCAGCATCCAGGTTCAAGGTTCAGGACAACAGGTGGAACTGGACCATTGGTCCAGTCCTCGGTTTGAGGACGATGCAGACTTACAGAACTAGTTCAGAACCAGTTCGAACCTGTTTGAACCTGTTAGTAGTAAGTCTTTGAATTAGTAAGAATAGATCAAGTGATCCACACTTACTTTAACAGATTGTTGATATCATGGATTCATCTGCGACTCCAATGCCTTGACGACGACACTTCAGATCCTCAATCAATAATCATGGCACTGGCTTAAAGCTGGAGGGCATGAGTTCTATGGTGAGCTTGACCACAGTTTCCCACCCACAATCATGACTGACCAGTGTGCTGTTGGCACTGACAGCAATCTCAAAGATGCTTCCAAAATCATGTAGGCACAACGACCCAGATGATGAGTGCCCTCTACCTGCCCCTGGTCCCACCACTGAAAAATCTACTGCCCCAGTGCACCATTTCTTTACTAGTGCTCGACATAGTGCCTCGAGCACCAAGACCTTTGATGAAAATTGTCGACCCTGACAATGTTGCCTTGTTGAGTTCAGCCTGGAGCAAGTGAAAGGCTGTGGACAGTGGTCCAGGGACCAGCTGGCAAGTTGCACACAGGGTAATTCCAGCTTCCAGTGCTTCTAGTGACAAAGCAGGCAATCCGGATGGTGAAGATGATGCAGAGACACAGCAGAGTGCACAGATGATGGTGTGGAGGCTTCATATGCACAAACTAAAGCTATGGGGGATGCAGACTGTGAGGTAGGCAGGACTCATCTCAAAAGTGAACATACTGCAGACATCCACACCATCTTTGTCAAAAAGGATGATGTATCCAAGCCTGGACATGTTTGTACCATCTGCGAGTGAGTTTTAGTAACCATACCAATATTATCTTTACTTAACTGACTTGGTTCTGTAGAAAGAATGGTGTCCC
Organism: Suillus occidentalis; assembly: GCA_016628085.1. Lineage (NCBI taxonomy): Eukaryota > Fungi > Basidiomycota > Agaricomycetes > Boletales > Suillaceae > Suillus > Suillus occidentalis. The sequence goes on from JABBWB010000273.1 coordinate 42,157, forward strand.
AGCTCACCATTGCTTCTTCAAAGGAGGTATGTCAACACTTCATACCCATATCACTAGGTGAGTGCCATTCTTTGCTAACTAACTACTATTGCTGATGGAGTAGTGTTGTAGGCATCCCAACCACTTTGCTGTTTATCAAGCATGCTGCTAGAATCTGCAAATCCCTATGCATGCATGAGCATGTCCAAAGCCTAATGGGACTCTCCAAAAGTAAGTTTATTCTGTAATCTACTTACTACATACTTATTGTGTAATTCAGTCAAGAAAGTCTTGATGGCATTGTAGTTCATCAGCCTCAGGCACCCGTTTTCACTACCAGTGGTCTTCTTGACTATATTGTCGAGCTGGTTGTATGCGAAGACAAGGTAATTCAATTGTTCATAGTTCAAATAACAACATATGACTAACTAAATCATACAGGCATTCCAACTGGTGGACAAGGGACTATTTCAGCGCTTGCTGACATACGTCTGACCAACCTTGTCTGACAAGGATATTCCACACCAAAAGGCCCTTTATGAGGAAATCATCAAGAAAGCCAAAGCTACTGAAGTGCACATCAAGGAAATTCTCAAAGTATGTACTTGTATTATTTCACGAGCCCTGAGTCCTGATGCTGTGGTGCAGGATATACCTGGCAAAGTCTCATTCACCTTCGATGCTTGGACTTCAGATCCTGGTGACCCTTTTCTTTTGGTAACTGGCCATTATATACATGCACCACCTGAATGTCCTAACACCTGGAAACTCCAAACCAAACAACTTGCCTTTGCTTCAATGGAAGGATGGCATTCAGGAGCCAATATGGCCAACTTGCTCACACGAACTGTTGACTGCTATGGTCTCTGCAAAAAGGTTGGTTGGTTCTCATGTGATAATGCTGCCAGTAACGACACAGGCCTCATGGTGTTCACCGACACTATCAACACCAACAAGAAGTCCAAGTCTGATGTGCAGAGGTGGGATCCAGTAGAAGGTCACATCAGGTATGATTTTGCCTCATCATTTGGTGCATTCATCACTCACTCAATACCAAAGATGCATGGAACACACTATCAACCTTGCTGCCAGACATTTTCTCATGGCTGTCTCACCAACATCCAGCAACAAACTTCTAAAGAAAATCAAGGCAGTAGTTAAACACTTGGATATCGATTTCAATGCTTTAGATGTCAGTTTGGATGGGATTGATTATGAGGGAGCAGATGAATGTGAAGAGGATGATGATGAGGATGATGAATTCGGAGTCGGTGACTCAATTGGTAAGGCTCTTGTGCTTGTGAAACAGGTTTGTTGACTTCCATCTGACAACTTTTACATTCTAGTACTAACTATTGTTTATAGATCCGTGCATCACCTCAGGCCCACACATTCTTTGCACAGTCATGTAAACAAGCAGATGTCCCTGTTCTGGAGCTTACACAATGGATATGGACTTGGTGGGCATCCATGCACAGTTTTATCACCCGCATGCTGTTACTTCAAAAGGTACGTCTCTCATATGTTGCACGTCCATGAGCTCATTGTTCTTTATAGGGTATCAACCTTTTTGTCAAGCTCATGGATGACAGCAAGGAAGTCCCTGGCCTCAAAGGCAAATGTTATGCGGACTTTCATCTTGACAAAAAGGACTGGGAGAAATTAAAATTGGTGCACGAAGTTCTTCAGGTATGTGTATCTAGTTCTACCAGCTGTACTTATTAGTAATATTTGCACAGGAACCAGCAAGTGCCATGCAAACATTTTCCAGTTCATCTGATCCTTCTGTCTGGCGGACAATTCCAGTCCTCGAGTTTTTGCAGAAGTCCTGGGAAAATATGGCAGCCCTTCCTCAATTCTCACAAGTCCGTGATGCTATTCTCAATCACCCTGAAGTTTTGGGTGCATGTACACTACTTAGAGACAATTTACTGTCCAAGTGGAACAAACATTTCTTGAGTGTTGTGAGACGGAATAGTGGTGATTTGCTACCCCGGTATACAATTATCTGTTCCTCAAGCTAAATGATATTGCTTGCAGCAGTTTTGCCCACTTAGACAATAGCTCACCTATTTGTGTTCAAGTTATGTGCAAAATTTATCAGACTCACAATTCAACAATGATATTAAGGATGTGGCTATATACACCCATTGGAATGACTAGAAAAAGGGCCGGACTGCGTCAGCAGGGACCTTGTTTACCATTTTTACTTCAGCGAGCAATATTAAATTGTCCATTCATTCCCACGGCCGATAACCTTATCTTTCAGCCACAATTATTGGCTGTGAGTGACCTTGTAGATATGTAAGCAAACTACAGTAAGACCATAAGTAAAGACAACAGCACAGTACACAAGGTAATGAGACGAGTGGGCATCTGAACCGACGATTACCATAGTCTACAACAACTTGCACTAGATATAGTTTGGAAGACGGGAACCAAAGGATTAACATACAGTCGCGGTATATATAAGCTCACTTGCAATGCAAAATAAATTGTGAGAAGAATTGACATGGAGTCGGTGATGGCCAACATCTAATGTGAAAACCCACGGGAGAATGATATAGTACGCACCGGGCGGTCGACAATAACTAACATGCAATGCACAATGTGACATACCCGCCCGAAGATCTGGCATGCAGTCGACGATGACCAACATGCAATGCGCAAGACACTTTGGACAGGGTGAAAACCTCTGTGAGAGGTAGCAGAGCAGTGCACTCAATGATAGTGATGTCCATGAGATGCACTCACCCCGAAGGTCTGGCATGCAGTCGGCGATGGCCAACATGCAATACGCAAAACACTGATGGGATGAAAGCCTCCGTGAGAGGAAGCAGTGCAGTCGACGATAGTGATGTCAGTGAGATGTGCCCACCCCAAAGGTCTGGCATGCAGTTAGCGATGACCAACATGCAATGCGCAAGACACTGACGAGATGAAAGTTTCCGTAAGAGGAAGTAGTGCAGTCGACAATAGTGTGATGTCCGTGAAATGCCGCACCCACCCCGAACTTGAAGGTCTGGCATGCAACGGTCGGCGATGACCAACTTGAACATGCGGCAATGCATAAAACGCTGGCACAGACAGCCTATACAGCCCAGGAAGAGGAGTGCAAGTTGATTCAATGTTGAGTAAAATTGAACTATTTGTGTGAGTTGTTCAAACAAGAAAAGGATGTTGGTGAGTTGCTGCTGTACTACATCATCATCGTGAAAGTACTTAGCCTACATGAGTCCGAGTCATCGATCTAAGGTTGTCGGACGTCGGACCTGCTCATTCGATTGTTCTGCTAGAAATTCCAGGTAACACCATGACTTCGCTACATTATGTAATAACATCCTGCTAAGAGTCCCTTGCCATTTATGTGTAGACCATAAGCAAATATCGCAGTTTACATTATGTACATACTACATTGCGGTCAACTCAATTCAGCCTTCACGTGTACGTCCTCGAGCCCAGTGCCCCAAAGTTTACTTCAATTACAGGTGAGTTGCTTACATTACATTTCCACTGTTGCTCACTACCAACAATGTCAGGTTGGGGCGATCAGCCTCAATCGCGGCAGGGCGATGATCAATATACGACTGAATACACCCCTCCTGCTCCTCACACTCCGAGCCCTGCATTCGATTTTCCTTTCCACTATCAATTCGAACCTTATCGTACCGATCATAGCTCCCAACTTCAATCATCATGGGCCCCTTCACAATCCCAGGCTCGTCCTGATGATACGACCTCATTTCCAGCAGGTCCTTCACATCAGGCAGCATTATGGTCCTTGCAGCAGCCCTGGGAAGGTCACAGTGACCAGCTAGCCACACTTGGTAGCCTCCAACCGTACCATCACCCTCATCATGATGGGCCAGGCACTGCTGCTATCACGGCACACACTGAAAATCACCCACAGTCTTCTGGGCCGCCTTCGCTGCAGGACCAGCTCATCTGTCCAAGACCTCATCGCTTATCTGATCTTGTTCTTCCAGAATACATTAGCGCATGGCGCCTACAGGTTGACGCCATCCCAGCCACAGATGTGGCGGCGAGCCATGCGACATTAAACCCGTCTTCATCAGACAATTCGGGGTCAGTGTCAGCTATGCCCATCGTCACCGATCCATCTCACCATACTTTCAACAACGTCATCCATCACTCAAACATTATCTCCTCTCCCCACCGCGTACGAGCTCCCAACCGCTCAACTCGCTCTAACCGGAGGAACACAAAACTTACAACAACTAAACGCATCGCGAGCAAAACATCAATCGCGCCCAAGGGGTTGGATATTATCCCATACGGCATTGAGGATTTTTTGAATGAGTGCAATAAGGTGATGAAAGAGACTGCCTTTGCCCGGTCGTTATTGCCCACGCCTGAGGCTTTGAAAGAAATGATAGACTTTTCGTGGGATACCGTGACTCAGGATCAGACTGATGGTAAGTTTGACAAACTCAAATCTTAAATAGTATGGACTGATTTGGGGCAGGAGCGCTACAGAGCTGGGCGTTTGACAAGCTATGCGGCAGCGATAAATATCGGGTCACGAAGCTGGAGCCCGTGATCATGGAGATACTCAACGAATTGAAGGTGGCGGTGAGGCCGTTCATATACAACGCGTATAACGTTGCGTTTGACCCCAACGTGATGTTGAACGAGTCGTATGTCATTTCGCGCAGGGCAAATGTAGGACACTTGTTGACCAACGACGAGTTTTTGTACGGCCAATTATGGGTGCGTGAGCATCACAAAGAGCAGGACTCTTGACTCACGATCCACTCAGTACTAACTTTTCAGGTCGACGGAGTTCACAGTCAAGACTGCCTTCGCCAGCCCTGCCATACTCAAATTGGCATCATACCTCTTACGTGACGGGCCAACACAATATCACCGGTATATCAAGGGTCTCGAAATCAAGCCATTACTCGCAGTGACGGCGACTTTGTGCAGATGGGCCCTGCAAGAACACAAAATGGGAAGATATATCACAAGTCTCTTTGTGCCAGAGATGCACCAGTGTTCACCACATGATTATTATGTTTCATTGTTGGAGTCTCTGCCACCGTCACATTTAGTCCTGCTTACAGCAGCTACTATTAAGCAACAATTCCGTGCTGACACAGTGATTGATCTCAATAACTTGAATCAATTCTACCTAGCTCTACATGTGTATCCGTTTACATATCTGGTACTTTGTCTCTCGCTTTTTTAGGAAGTCACGAATTCACCTTATTTTATAAGACTGACTTCACCCGCAGGGCAATTGAAGGGTGTTGCATTTTATAAATCCTGCTATGTTCCTGTGTACCAAAACGAAATAACTTAGTTTACCTTGTTTAGAAAGCCAAAAACTTCCTGATGTGGCGTAGTTATTCAAACAAAATCGATCCGAGCAACCGTATATTCAAATCTACATAGTAGTCACATATGGTATACTGCGGGCGCTCACCACAAAAGAACCTGAAACATTGTGTTAGTATATATGCTGTTCATAGCATGCCGGTGAGTCCTCATACCGTACTACTAGTAGGGGCCCTAGTGACGGCATCGATGGTGTCAGATCGCTACTATGTGGACTACGTCTTTTTAGGCAATGATTCAGAGTCGTTCGGTTGAGCTGGGGCCATCATGTCAGTTTGAGCAGCCCAACTGGAATCATGGAATTATATAAAGGTGAGCAAAGTACAAAATCTACAAAATATTTCAGTGCATAATGCGCGACAATCAGCTCCCCTGCTAGAACTACTCATGGCCGTGGCAATCACTCGCATGATATCAACAATATCATTAGTTCTATTCCATCAGCGCGCCAATGCGCTTGTCTTCAAACCACAGCCCTATCTCCTCGGTGCCCGTAAGGAACTACCCGAAGTCAATGACTGAAGAGATCAACTGTATCTGCGCCATTCAGATGTGCTACTCGTTGGAAGCTAACACTATCAGTACGGAAGAACAAGGACCCGATCAGCCCCAGGCATTCCTCGAGAAGGGTGATTTTAACTGTCTTCTGAAGTAGCCTATGCAAGATACTCACTGTTGTTTCTAGTCGAGTTTCGTGTTCCTTTGGACACCACGGACAAGAACAAACCTACCACATATGTAGATCATTTCTACACCGAGTCAGACCATCCCCTGGATATATTGGACTCTATGAGGGCCGCAATGAATCTTCCAAAGGCCTACTGAACACTTGGGCTGGCGTTTGTCTACAGCCCGCTGCGCGGACCCACCACATCGCCTGTTAACTTCCCAGGATATTGCCAGCACTTTCAAGACTGTGAGAGCTGAACAGACATCTGGACGGAACAAGAAGAAAATTGCCAGTTGAAATTGTCAATACCATAAGTGTTTTTCTAATTGCAAAATGGTGACATGACAGTGACTTGTCGTAGATACCTGTACTTAAAGGAAAGCCAACAAAACCACAGGCAGGCATGGTATCCAACCCAACGCTTCTCTTATATACGAAGGAACTGGAAAATGTGAAAAGCAGACTGCAGTTGCTCCGAGCATCAGCTTGGAGATTCGGAGCGCACATTCTGTTGGGTGGATGTGTCCCAGTCAAACACTCCACACTATCCAATATGCACGCAAGACCTCCAGGAATGGGCAAAATATTTGGTATGTGTACGCTTATATGCCTCTAAACGTTCTACATGTCTGACCATCTGATAAATTCAGTACTGACACCCGAGATCCTGACAATGTTTGCATTAATCTACCCAAGACGCCCCATTTCGATGACATTCGCAGTACGCGCAAGGCAAGAGCCGTATCGCTTCAACGTGTCCCAACCAAGCTCATATCGCCCATCATCCATAATCACATTCACCTCTCTTCTGCCACCGACGACATGTGGGCTTCCAACAGTGCACTTTCCGGACAGCAAAGTAACGGTCCCGCGGCTCCTCAACCACTCAAAAGGACATTTGCACTTTACATGGAGAGTGACGAAGAAACCGATGGTGACGAACCACCACAAGACATCGATAACATCCTTACGACCATCCATTCTCGCTACCCTGCAATGGATTTCCCTCGGTATGTGAACCCACTGAAGGAGCGTGGCATATTGTATCTGCCGACTGCAGCGCATTGTAGTAGTAACTTCTACGTGGAGAAGGTGGGCATGACGGAGGGCGCCACATTTACATTTCATACTTGTGTTCGTCAGGCTTCCATGAAGGAGGAACGTGTGAAGGCGAGGAGGAAGGCTAAAGGGAAAAAGAGGGCACAAGTCACAGCTGATGACGCTGAGAAGGAAAATGTTCAAGTTGTCCATAGCATATGATACTATAGTACGTTCACTTAGTATGCTAATATCCAGTCCTTACTAGTACTCAAAGTACTATCACTGAAACCTTCTCCGAGTCCCAGTCCGAATTGCCGCATTAACAACTGAGTTAGGAGTCCAATCCAAGGTCTCAGCTTGTGATGTATCCCGAGGGCCGAGGCTTCGGATGCAGGCTCCTCGAGTCATTCCTCGTTCAACTGACCGTCAGCAGTGTCGCAGTCACACAACCTTGAGCTTGAAGCTTGAACATTCAAGTTCGACCCCGTAGACTTCGGACTCGTGGCACCGGACTCGAGTTGAAGTTACTCTCAGTGGTGCAATAGATTTCCTTCAGGTCACTTACCATTCAAGTTAAGTTACCCGGGCCTATCTTGGGCAGAGGGTTTGAGTGAGTAAAATTAAGTTAGCTGCAGCATGGATCTGAAATACGAAGGTATGGTGCAGTGATACCTGAACTAGGTGTTTTTGCTGATACCTTATATGTTGCTGTCGTTTCATTGTGTGAACTTCGAGGGCAATGCCAAAGTCTTGGGCGTGGAGGCTCCATTCATTGAAACTCCGCAAACTCTCACACTAATAACTCAATAGATTCAAATTCCTCAGTGAACACAAAAGTCCTAGCTACTGGCTCCCCATATTGCAGCATGGCCTCATCATCATCCCCTGTTATTCCTAGAGTCTCTAAACTTGATCATGGTACGACGCAAATACTCATTGACAATTTTGCCACACAATCTTTGCACGATGACCCTCCTCTTCGTGGGGTTACTAGGCGCCCTTGCAATGACCATAGTTGGGTAGTAATGGAATCCATCATAGACTCGAACTCCAAGCAACAATCATCTGCCCCGCTTTGTGCAACCGACTCCTTTCAAATGCCCTCCCCCCCTCATCGCAGCATTTGGAATTCTATGCAGAGCGCGCTGCCCGCAGGTTCAGGCCTTATCAGCCAGAAGAGTTGCACGTTCCATCTGCACTGGAGCACTGTTTTACGACGAAGAACATCTTAAAGTGCAACGAGGCTGATATCAGTCTGATAGACGTCCATCAGGTATTATCCCCGTCTACACCACAGGTTGCATCGTTTTAATGAGCATTGTACCAGGGTAAAGACATGTTCAAAAGAGGCCTGAAGTGTTTGCCTGATGTGACCATTCATTCAGCTATCGCTGCAAAGCGCGCTGACGCTGAAAGCAAGCGTTTGCGGGCTCTCGCAACTGCATGGGAGCTTGAATCAGCAGAGAAACATGCAATACTTCTTCAATCAATTCTAAGGGATTATGGTCAACAGTATCTCGAGAGCAAAGAAGAGGCTTCCTTTTTCGAAAGGGTTATTGTCAAACGAAACCTGCAACAGCTTGAAGACGATGCGGACTTCAGCCTAGCTGCATATAGCCATGATCTTACCGCTTTCCAAATCGCAGACTTGCAACTTGATTGTATGGAGGAGGTCGGTTCTGAGTGGGGGTTGCCTTTGGAGGACACACAGAACTCGCATGATGCTGAATATCGCTTGGAATCATGCTTGAACAGCATACTCACAGGCTCAATGACCAATTTCAATACTGTAAGTGCTGCCGCCTGATTCGGGGGTAAGGCAAATTGTGATATGCGGTGTTGTGCAAATACTGATCGCGTTGCATACAGCGTCTTTAATTTTAACATTAATATGAATACCATCCCCTCCATTCCAGTTTGGCGCATATGTATAACATCATTCTTTTCAGCCTGCAGAAAGAGATTTGGGCTAGTAGTACTAGTCACAGATCCGATGTTTGACTACCAGATAGTACCATATTGACTACTAGGACTGTGAATGTGTACTGTCACTTTTTGAGCGTGTTGTAGTAGTAACGGGCAGAAATGGCTTGAATGATGACTCGGACTCATCACTGTGATAATAGCTTTGATTAGTAGGAACTTTGATTGCAAGCTATCATCGATGTTATCACTGGACTCTGAGGGCATTGGAAATTTTCATTTTTTTCACCACAGTCACCCGACCATGGACGGTTGGAACTCCTGACTAGTAGTACTATCCCACTACCATAGTGACCATGACTCACGCCCGGGCCTTCAAAGCTTCAGAAGCTTCAAGCTTCAAGATCTCGACTGAGAGTCGAATGCGCAGAGAATTTCTATGGCTTGTTCTTTTGGTGTTTTTTATTGATTGTCTGACCGTTCAAGCCTTTAGCCTCATGGTATCATGCAACGCTCCAGGCTGCTCCTGGGAGAAAGCAACCACCAATGCTCGAGGGCTTAGTAGGCATCGTGCCACATGTCGATTTCACCTCAATTCCAGAGTTCTAGCTAGCAACCAAAGACAAGACAGGGCAAAACAGGCAGCTAGAACTCTGAGTCTGCGGCAACCACTAGCCGCCGGCTGCCAGCAGTCATTCATCAGGTTCAGTGGCCTTCAAGGCAGGCTGGGTGAGTGGTCTTTCAAATGAATCCAAGTCTCATGAATAGTTCCTCAATCATCACATCATCTGTAGCACATCGCGCCCGTACAGCGCATGGAGAAATCGAACCTCCCCAAACCCATTGTTCCATGCAAACTGTCAGGCGGGTATGACTTGAACTTGAACACTTGGCGGGCAGCGGCTCCGGAAGGCTCACAGTCACCTCCCAGCGCAGCAGATCTTGACCACTTCCAGTGGCAACAAGTCTCAGAACAGCAACAGCCGCAGTTTCATATTAGTGATGATTGTTTCGATAACACACCATGCGGTCAGGCCGACCCTTTGCTAGGTATGTCTGAGTCTTGGACTCCTCGAGCACAATCCTCAACTGACAACTTAATTGTTATTTTTTCACAATAGTAAAACCTTCGCAACCGCTGGGGCGAATACCTAGAAATTGAGGATGTTCCTCTTTCTGACAAGGACGTCAATTATTCGGATGCTGTTCGAAATACAGACCCTCCCGAATCTAGAATCCGGAAAGTTCTGCTGACGTTACGAGATACACTACAGACTAGCTTTAATTCTCTTGGACTTTGCCGGCTCTACCCTCGTCACCCATCCTTCGAGCCAGACAAATATGTCCCATCCTCGCTCCTTTCAACAATGTGTCCAACAGTCACGCAAGAGCCTGAGAGTGACTCTTCACCCAGTATCCTCCCACCCCCCTACCCTTTTCCTAACATGACAATATATCGACTCATGTCATGGATGAATTCCGGCAGCAATAAGAAATCCGAGACTGAAATTGGCCGTCTCGTCAAGGAAGTAATACTAGCGGAGGGTTTTGACACAAAGGACTTAGAGGGGTTTTCGGTGAGGAAGAGTTTGCGAGAGTTGGATAATGACCCCAGCGGGAAGGAAATCAAATTTCCGGATGACTGGATGCAGGCCAGTGTAATTATCCAGATTCCTATGAAATCGAGGGAGGATGGGGCCAGGCCTTTTTCTGTTTCAGGGTTTCATTTTCGCCCCCTTGTCGAAGTGATTCAGTTGGCTTTCACGGACATCCAAGCAAGTGCCTTTCACCTTTCCCCTTTCAAGCGTCTATGGAAGGATCCATTGGACAATCATCAAGAGCGTATATATGATGAGTTATACACTTCTGACTCTTGGCTGGATGCTCAAGACAAGGTGCAGATGCTCCCAAGGGAGCCCGGATGTACACTAGAACGGGTGGTTGCTGGTCTCATGTTTTTTTCTGATGCCACGCATCTTGCAAATTTTGGAACGGCAAAGGCCTGGCCCCTCTATATGTACTTCAGAAATCTGACAAAGTACGCTCGCTCTGCACCGAAGTCTGGTGCATGTCACCTCGTGGGTTTTCTACTGTCAGTGAGTTTTCCTACTGTACCCTCAAGCGTCATTTTCATGTTTGCACGTTAGTTGCCCGATAAGGTCAAGGATGTTCTGAGCAACTTGCCGCGGATATCGAAAAGTGGCATTGCTGCCCTTCACACCCACTGTCGACGCGAGTTGTTTCACGCCTGCTGGGATACTTTGCTAGATAAAGAGTTTCTCCATGCATACCGCCATGGTATCGTATTAAAATGTGCTGATGGCATGTTTCGCAGGATTTTCCCCCGTATATTTACATATTCAGCCAATTATCCCGAGAAGTGCGCTCTGTGTTTACATCATGGCGTATCGCTTAACATTTTACAGGGTTTTAATTGCTACCATAAAAGACATGGGATTACGTCCCTGCCCCCGATGCCTCACACCAAAAAGCATGTTTGCTTCTCTTGGCTCGCTCAAAGACATGAAGAGCCGTATAAATTTTTTTCGAACCTATGTCAACACTAATGTTATCAAGGCACGTGAATATATTTATAATTGGGGAAATACCGTGGATGGTACAAAGGTCGACGAAACGCTCGGAGAGGGCTCATGGGTACCCGTGCTAGTGAGTTTGATTTTTCCACTGCTTTCTCTGTAGTACTGGCTCAGACAAGCAACTCGCAGAATACATTTGCCCAGAAGCTGGCTGGGCTCGGCCTTGACCCGTTTTGCATGCTTGTTGTGGACTTTATGCACGAGTGTGAGTTGGGTACCTGGAAGGCACTCTTCACTCACCTCGTCAGGATCCTTTATGCACTACCAGCGGGAGAGAAGCTAGTCGCAACCCTAGATTCCAGGTACGTGGCGTTTGTATAATGCTGCTACCGCATAATAATAAGAAAATTATCATATTACAGATATCATCAGGTTCCAACGTTTGGTGGCAGGGTAATACGAACCTTTGCGAATAATGCGTCTGAGATGAAGAAACTGGCTGCTCGGGACTTTGAAGACATCTTACAGGTTTTTTCCTGTTTACCATTCTAAGTTATCGCAGCTCATGACATCATTTATTTAGTGCATGATACCTGTGTTTGAAGGGCTGTTTCCCGCTCCTCATGACGCCGCTGTGCAGTCTCTTTTGTATAGATTCGCACAGTGGCATGCCCTGGCCAAGCTAAGAATTCATTCGGAGTCAACCCTTGGATTCCTCGACGAAATGTTTAAGAACCTCTCGAGGCAGTTACGGAAGTTCCGCGACTTCACTTGCACTGCCTTTGATACCATGGAGTTACCAAAAGAGAAGGCAGCTCGCCAACGAAGGTTCGCTCAAGGTGCTGGACTCACTAATACTTCTTTCGAATCAAGTGGACCAAGGGTGAAAAGGTTCAATTTGAGCACCTATAAGTTTCACGCAATGGGTGATTATGTGCGAACAATCAAACTCTTTGGGACTATGGATTCTTTCACCACACAGATTGTAAGCACCATCATTCTTTCTAACCCTCAAGGATGCATCTGAAACTACGTTATTGGCCAGGGAGAGCTGGCGCACAGAGCCTTAAAGGCATTCTATCCCCTAACTAGCAAGCTAGACACTCCAGCACAGCTAGCGAAGCACAAGCGCAGACGCCGCACGTTACGCCGAATTGCGGAAGCAGCTAGCAGTTTCTCCTCAAGTAATGAATCTCAGGTTGACTCTCCTGCTCAATCGGCGTCTGAGGACCATTATTGTATCGCAACCAGCCGAAACAATCCAGTCTCCTTGTTTACAATACTCCAGGAAAATGATGGCGACCCAGCCGTTGAGGTATAAGTAACATCACCTTTCTGGCCTAGTTTGGTGCTTATGGCGATGGTCCTCAGAACTTTATACCAAGGCTGAAGGATCACATTTTGTACAGGCTGAAGAAATTGGACATCAGTCATTGTGACCGCACATTCACGGACAAGGAACGCAGCACAGTGATAATTCCCAACAATATGGTTTACTCAGTTCAGACAATGCTGGTATGCTCGTATAATGGGTATTTATCACGTGGACACGTGGCTCCAAGGGGATGGTCAAGTAAAAAAGCACCTCGAGATTCTTCACGTCAGATGACTTGCACCGTTAATATTGCATCAGTCTGGCATGCAGCGCGCTCGCCTTCCTAAAGTGGCATTTGTGGAGGAGTCAGACTATGACGCTGGAACGGTGCCAGAGAGACAGAGGCATCGGACTCAAACCAAATGCAAGAGCAAGCAAATGGATAAGGGTGAGAACTACTACAAAACATGCACTAGGTATATGTATCTAATGCCTCGAGGCCCAGGCAAGACCCTTGGCACCTCTTGGCAGACCCCTGGCACTCTCGAGCCAAACCCTACCGTCACAACGCGTTCGGGTTTCTTGATCCAGGTCAGGTGATTCGGGGAACTCACTTGATCCCAGCATTTGCTTCGGGGCGTGGTGTGAGCTCACTCCGCCATGGAAAGTCCTTAGCCCGTCCCAACGGAGAACTAGACGACTGGGAATTTTATTATGTCGGGATGTGAGTGTAGTGTGTCTTTTTGTGGGCGAATGACTTACCTTTCAGGACTAGTTTTGTCGATCGCGACATGTTTTTGCGTTATACTGACCTGGGTGTAGGACACCCAGTTGCTTTATGGCGGACTGTCAGAGACTGTCTTAGCCTCCAGTCGTCAGCACACGTAGATGCTATGGATATTGATGAAGGGGGAGGAAATGGTGAGGGTCATGAAGTAGATAATGATGAACGGGTGGATGTTGACTTTGCTGACGATGAGTTGGAGGAGGAAGAAGAAGAAACTGAGGACGAAGAAGAAGAGTCTGACGATGAGCTTCAAGATGATGATCTTGGAGAGGAGGTTTGGGAAGAGGACAATGAGCTCTCGTTTTGAGAAAGGTTAAATTTGGATTTGGAGTCGATGATTCATATCATATCAGGTGCGAGTTGACGTGCTACCATGACTAGTAAGCCCTTGACTGGTCTGGGTGCTCCTAACTCCAGCTGTATGACCCGCAGTACTAGAACTCCCATGAATAGGCTTTCCGAATTTTATATCATAACTTCAATTCTGACCATAAACTTTACTACGTTCAACAACTGTGAACGATCATATCTGTACTTTTCCACTACGCTCAGGCTGTCACGGTAGTTAGGCTGCCCACTGTGACAATACTAGTAGCTGACTCAGCATTGCGGCTGCCGGCCTCGATCTTCAATCAATCATAGTGTCTTCACCCAATTTTTTATTCGTGCGGTAGACATGTTCTCAGACAAGCTCAAGGCATTTCGTCGACTAGGATTCCAACATCTTCGTGACCCCATACTATGATTAGTAAGTGTCTATCATTCGCGATACCTGTAGTTTCTGCTTCAAATTCTTAATCATTGCACCTAATGCTATGGAAAGGTCTCAGCCGCCTCATTCTGAATACATAATCTCCAATTGTCGTTGTCCTCAGGTGTGTATGATTCTTGTTCACTGGCAATCGGGCATTCAGCTTGAAACCTCTGTTTATCCTCCTGTATATTAATGTATACTATGTCTACAGTGGCTCAATGGAACCAGCGTCTTACCGTGGCGACATTCTTTTCCTCACCAACCCCCCCGGGCCAATGCTACCACACAGGCGATATCCCAGTGTACAAGATCCCTGGCGCCGAAATACCCATCGTGCACCGTGTCCCAGGATGTCTTTATGCCATTTGACAACTCTACGGAGAACCATGCCATTAACAAGAGGTGAGTTTCTTTGGTGAATCATATTTGGTTCGTTGCAAAATACAACACATTTGACGACTAACTACAATTTGACCCTCCCCAGACTCACAAAACTCGAACTCCCACCAGGGGAACATCAACTCATGCTCATGAAAGGCGACAACAATCATGTCGATGACATTAACCTCTACCAGGGCCTTGAATGGCCCAACCAAGGACATATCATTGGCAAAGTTCGTGGGTATGTGTGTTCAGAGCACAAAGCTAATCTAGCACATTGCAGAGGTTTGTCTTGCTTTGAGGCCTGGAACTTTTCGCTGGTGGAACTGGTTTGGATAGTACTAGTATGTCTGGCTTCCGATGTCGTGGAGACAAGGTATCATGATGTCATGGTAGCCGAGTTTTCTCCAGGAGCAGCGAGGACAAGTTACAAGTCAGTGTGAGTTTCGTAGTGCTCGATACACTTGTGTTGATATTATCTCAGGAAAAATCACTACAATGTAACGGTGCACAGCCATTGATTTTACAGATGT